>JAQZBX010000191.1:0-30094 GCA_029593785.1 Cabassous unicinctus
TAATATTAAAGATGTGATGCCTGAAACTGCCACAGCCATCTTACTGAAGTTGGGCGAAGTCAGGGGATGATGGATTCCTCTAGGTTCTTGGCTATGTTATATTAAAGAATTTTAAAACATGCCAGTTTAGTTAGGCCTGTAGTTTATTGAGAAAATGGGAGAAGAGAACAGAAATGGGAGAAAATAGATTACACATCCCTAGATGTAGGTGAGGGCTCCTCCAGGCAGAGAGAGAGATTTGGCTTGTGGAGTTACCTTTATTAAGCTATTAATTATTCTTCCCCTTGTGAATGTTTGGGAGAGGGGCCCCAGCTGTTTGCTATTCTGATTGATTATCCCATCTGGCAGTTCCCCAGGGGGCCCATTGGTGAGGCCCCTTCCCCTTGACCTCGGACAAGATGTCATTCCAATCTCATTCCAAATGGAGTTCTTGTGGGGTCCTTTTGGCAGCCTTCTTGGTAGGGTCTTTCCTTCAGGGGGTTTTCAGGTGGGGTTCCATGGCACGTGTTTCATGGCCAGGTTCTAGACTCGTCTTCTCTTTTCCTAAACTAGCTTGTCTGAGCTCCCCTCTCAGAGAGTTTACATCTTTATTTCAACAGAAGTATCTTTGACATACATATATTTAACATTTGAAAATTCCCTACTTTGCCAATTTTTTTCTGGCTGGTCTCACATATTTATTGTATTAGAAAAACTTAAAATCACATTGTCAAATTCAAAAGATTTCACTGTGACTGGGTTAAATACAAGAGTTAACTAAAGCAAGCTTCAAATGCTTACAATTGCTTATTCTTTCTACCTAGTAACCTATCCTCTCCCTGTTGTCAAGACTTCGTTTATGGCCTTCTGTAAATTCATGCCATTTTCTTCAGAAAGGTCTTGCATATTCTTGTCAAGTTTATTGCTAGGAATTTTACATTTTTATTAGGCTTTCAAAGAGTTATTTTTTCCATTAGATTTTCTAACTGGTTATGCTTATAATATAAGGATGATAGCTTTTGTATATTTATTTGTAATTGACTTACTTCTACACTGAACTCTGGGTAGTTTTAATTCAAGGACACTATAATTCAAGGCTTCTTGTTTTATGAAAAATGTAGCCTGTAGAAGCTAAATCTTCATTTTGAATTAGGATGAAATTGAGGCAGGAAGAACGGGAGAAGGAAATAAAACACTTCTCTTCAGGTTCACCTTTAGGATTAAAAAATAAGCCCCCTCTTTTATTTTTAGGGTATGTACCCCTTGTCTTTACAGAGCCAAGTATTGGAAATGACTAAACATAAAATATTTTAAGTGATAATGTAAGGCCCTAGAGAATATCAAAATATACTAAATATATGTTTAACATCCTAGATTCACCACCACCATCCTATGTTCCTTAGCAGTTATAGATGAGTGTCTTGTTAAGCTTTATTCTTATCAGTATATAAATGAAGAAAGGCAGCTGTTCTATAATTGTGGTCGATGGACTCGTCACTGTGGGCTGATGGTTTCCTCAAGATCTTTTTGAGATTATCTGTGATATCAGAGTCATCTTTTATAATAATACTATGACATTATTTGATTTTTAATTGGACTGAAATTTGCAATTATGGTGTAAAAACAATAGTGGGTAGAACTGCTTAGTACCAATCAAAGAAGTGCTAGCAAACTGTACTAGTAGTCAAAGTATTTTTCACCACTGAGTACTTGCAGAAAAAAGACTTTACCTGAGCGCCCTTGATAAAGCAGTAAAATTACTATTGTTTTTAAATCTCCACCCTCCAAAATACCTCCTTTTAGTAATCTGTGTGATGAAATGGGAAGTATGCATAAAGTACTTCTGCAGTATAAAATGTTGGGTGACTTGAGAAAAAGCACTTGTATGATTGATTACTGAAGTGAACTAGCAGGTTTTTTTCATTGAGCACCACTTTTATTTGAGAGATTAACTCCCAAGTTAATGGTTATCCAGAGTTTGACAGATATTTTCTTGAAAATGAACTCAGAGAATGTAACTTCAAAGAAAATAACTGATGATATTTGTTGCCTGTGATAAAAACTGAGCTTTCAATAAAAAAATTTTAAATTTGAAAAACTTATAACTGCCACCATAAGCCTGATAATTTCCTAATATTTAAAGGTTTTTCTAATGAGATTGATGATAACAACAAATGATTGTTGAGACCAAAAATAATTTTATTACCACTGGCATAAGCAAAATGATTTTTAAGGATTATTTAGCATCATGGTAGAATTTGCCAAAAATATAATAAACAGCCTTTGACTCAACTTTGTCAGACTATTAAAAAAATCCCAATGCCCACTGAGAAATTTGGATTCCACTGATCCAAAGACTGTCCAGGAATATCTTAAGATAGGCATCTTCAGAATCTTAGGCAACCAGGAACCAGAAATCACTAAATCGAGAATTTTCTGAAATATCTTCTAAATATGTGATCACTTTTACAGAGACCCACTCCCCCTCCCTCTTTAGAATGTAGTAATTTCCAGTGCTTTCTGAGGTGATTCCCATGTATACACTGATAACCTGATAGTTCTGTTAGTCCACATACATTCCTGAGAATCTCTTGGAATTGTACAGGAATCAATTGAGCCTGGGAGGAACACTATTGAGTTACTTGATATTTGGATTATTTAAAGGTAGAAATATAATGTCCCAGAGGGGCAAATAAACAATCTCTCATACCTTCTGGCCTTTTTATTTTCTGGTCAATGATCAGTGTTCTCAGAAATTTTTTTTTTTTTTGTGTGTGTGTGTGTGTGTGTGTGTGTGTGTGGTAAAAGAACAGTTCCAGGACCATCACGTAGAGGGAAGCTTGCTCTTGATTAAACTAATTAAGAAATTATCTCTCTTGGTAATTATCTTTCTTGGTTATAGGTTATTCATATGGGTAGAGAGACTGAGAGATATGGGCCATGGGGAATCTTAGAATCCATTTACGTTTTGGATACTTCTAACCATTGGTGACCATCATCAGAACACAGTTGCAAAACAATGTTTCTTGAGATTTTGGTAAAAATGTATTAGATTAGGATGCCTTTCATTTATGAATCCCCATTTAATAACTACAGGTAGAGAAGAGCCCAGATTCACCAACTGGGAAAACCTGGAATGAAGTTGTGTGCAGAGATGGGGTCCACAATAAGGTGGTTTTTCCTCTTTGACCTAAAAGTAGGTAAAATTTATTACTACAAAGCTCTTCGTCTAAGATAACCTTAGGCAGGGATTTTTTGCAGGTCCAGGGGCGATATTTAAATATTACTATTTATGTCCACAATTTGCTTCTTCCTTTATTTCCTCTCCTGCAGTATAAATTTATCCAATTTTACAAACATGCTCCAATATCTCCCTTATTAAAATACCATCCCGTAACCATTATACCCTTCCTCCACAAGAGCTGCTTCCCTGTTTATCTATTCCTAGATTCTCAAAAGAGTTGTCTACTCATGTTTCCAATTCACACTGTGTATTCATTCTTCAACATATTTCAATCTGGCTTCTACATAAATCTTCAGTGTCACTGGTGATCTCTCTGTAGTGTATCCTCCTCTTCTTGTATTTCATATCTATGTTCAATACAGTTGACCATGCCATTATTTTTGAAACACTGTCCTATTCTGGCTCCTCTAACAACAGTCTTCCCTAGATTTATTCAATCGTTTAAGTCTCTTTTACAGATGTCTCTTCTGCTACCATTTTTATGGCTGTCTCCCAGACAAAATTAATTGTCAAATAATGAATTCTTGTTTTCCTCCCCAAAATCTATTTATTTCTCAGTCTTCTCTAAGTAAGTGATTCAGTTTCACAAGCCTCTCTCTCTTTCTCTCTCTCTCTACATCCAATACCTCAGCAAGTTCTTTAAGTTCTGCTATCAACTGTGCCTCAAATGTGTCCATATCTCTAGAGCTCTGCTTCCACTACACTAGTGTAATACATCATTATACTTTGTCTAAACAGTGGCAGTACTATCTTTATTAATCTTTAGGTTTCAGCTCTTGCTATACTCAGTGTCCAACATATCAGACATTTACAACATAGCCAACATATCTAACATCCAACACAGCAGTCAGAAAAAAATCATTTAAAAAATAAAATTGAATCAAATCACTCTTCTGTTTACAACTTTTCAATGGACTTCCATTGCACCTAGAGTAAAAAACCACCTTCTGGTTCCATCTGAATAAGGGTTTATCAATTTTCAGGAAATTTTTTTTCAAAAGAACAAGTTTTTCATTTAAATAATTTTCTCTTATTATTTTTCTATTCTCAATTCTATTCATTTCTTCTCTCACCTTATTTCCTTCCTTCTTCTTGCCTTAGATGTAATTGCTGTTCTTTTTCTCATTTCACAAATTAGAAGCTTAGATCATCTGAGCCCTTTTTCTTTTATGAAATAAGTCTTTGATTGTATAAATTGTCCTCTATGCACTGTGTAAAGGCATAAAAGAAATTATGTTTGGTGCCTCATCATCCTGCCTGGGTTTGTCCTAAGTTTCCCTTTGAGTGACCACCTCAGTTAGCCCTGCCCTGGGCGTAACTACAAATAACAGGGCCTCTACCTACATAAGGTTTGGATGCTAAGAGTCACCCTTAACTTTTCCAAATGGCCCCTTGTCCTTTTGTGCTACATAATTTACTAGCAAGGTCTGTATCTCCATATGGCTTGGATAACAAAAAGCTGCCATCAGCTTCTCAAATGGTCCTTGCCACTTCTGTGTAAGTTTGAAACTTCCAATCCCCAGTATCCATGATAAGCTCTACTCCTCCCACCTGGGACACGATAGGCAAGAGCCTGAGACCCACATATTCTTCTCTTTCCCATATACCTCCTTCACGGACCTTCACAGGAGCCTAAGTTAGGTAAGTCCTGTAGGCCCCTCCGCCACCCTCATTCTCTCCTCTCCCCCTCCAGGGCCTTTCATCTAATTAAGCTGTCTTTTCATGCATTCTAGCCTGGCTGGCTGGCTATCTGTGCCTGTGCCTCACCACCCAAAGAACTTTCACATAACATGCAAAATACACTGCTTTAGCTATATCCCCCAAATTTTGATATATTGCATTTGATTTTCATTAAATTAAAAACTTTTTCTAATTTTCTTGGAACTTTCTAGTTGATTTGTGTGTTATTTGGAAGTACATTGTTTTATTTCCAAATATTTGAAAGTCTTATAGATATCTTCCTGAAATTGATTTTTAGTTTAATTCCATTATGGTCAAAGAATATACTTTGTATGATTTTGATTCTTTTAAATATATTAAGAGTTTGTTTTATGGCCCAGAGTATGGTCTACTTAGTGCATGTTTTATGTGCAAATGAAGACTATGCATTCTGTTGCTTTCAGGTACAGTGTTTCATAAATGACAATTATATCTTCTGTAAACTACCGATTTTCTGTCTACTTGTTCAGTTGATTACCAAGAAATGGATAGTTGGATAACTATAATTATGGAGTTATTTCTCATTTCTATCCTATCATTATCTTTTTTTTTGGGGGGGTGGTGTTATATATCTAAAGCCCTGTTCTTAGACACATAAACATTTAAGATTAGTATATCCTGTTGGGCAACTGATCCATTGATCATTATCTAATGTCTATCTTTATTCTGATTTAAAAAACCCTTGTTGTGAAGTCTACTCCTTGTGATATTAATATAGGCATTCCATCTTTCTTTTGATTAATGTTTGCTTGGGATATATTTTTCAATTATTTATCAATTCAATTTAGTGTAGGCTATTTGTAGATAGCATATAGTTGGGTATCTGTCATTTGGTGTGTTTATGTTATAGTTAATGTAATTATTGATATGGTTGCATTAAAATGTGCCATCTTGCTAGCTGGTTTTTATTTCATACATTCTGTGTTTCTCTTTCCCCCTCTTTTTCTGATTTGTGATTGAGGAATACTTATGATTTTATTTTTTCTGCACTACTGACTTATCTCTTTAAAAAATAGTGTTTCCCTAGGATTTAATGTATATGGTTGCAGTCTATCTTCAAATAATATTATACCATCTCATGTGTAATATAAGGATCTTACACAATATACTCCCAATTCCTCCCTTTAATCCTTTGTAATATTTTCATACATTTTACTTTTATAAATGGTGTCAATGCAGAAAACATTCTTACTATTTTTGCTTTAGATCCTCAGTTACGTTCTTGAGCAATTAAAATAAGAAAAAAGCATGGCTTTATTTACTTTAACTTATGCTATTTCCATCACTCTTCATTTCTTTGAATTGATCCATCATCCCTCAAGCAATGAATATTGGGGTCCCAAAATATTAGTTTTCTATTGCTCTGTAACAGGTTACCACAGACCTTGTGGCTTAAAACAATGCTCATTTATTATCTCATATCTCTGTAGGGTAGAAGTCCAAGTTCATTATGGCTGGGTTCTCTGCTCAGGGTCTCATCAATCTGAAATCACATGTTGGTCATGAATGGGACTTCATTTGAGACTAAGGGTTCCCTTCCACTGAATTTCAGGTTGTTTGGCAGAATTCAGTCCCTGAAGATTATAGGACTATGATCACCAGTTTCTTAGTAAGTGTCAACTGGAGGCCATTTTCACTTCTTAGAGGTCACCTGCCATTCTCTGAATAACATGGCAATTTGCTCTTTCAAGGCAAATAGGATACGCCCTCTGACTTCAGGGTCTTAGAGGCCTTCTTAGGATTCTGCCAATCATGCTATGGTTACCCATAGTGCATCACAAGCTTCACATTCATCTAGCATTATCTTTTTATTACAAAAATTTAAAGAACGATCATGCATACCATACAAGATTCCCATACATTGCCCCACTTCCAACACCTTACATTGTTGTGACACATTTGTTACAAATAATGAAAGAACATCATCATATTATTGCTATCTATAGTCCATAGCTTATATTTCTTCTATTTTCCCCAGAAAACATGCTATTATTACCACCATGTATTAGTATTGCATATTTGTTGTAATTCATGCAAGAACATTCTCATATTTGTACTGTTAAGTACAATCCATCATTCACCGTGGGGTTCACTGTGTTATATGGTCCCTTGCCTTGTACATTCCATCCAAAGTCTACATCCAGTGGCTCTCAGTTTCATCACAGAGTTGTACTGTCATCAGCTGTCTATTTTGGAACATTTTTATTGCTCCAATATGAAAAATCCCATACCCATTATACCCCCCAATTATTGGCCCTTAGCATTGATATAGCTTCTTTGCCATTACTGTAAAAATATTACAATATTACTGTTACCTGTAGTTTATATGTTACATTAGTTGTATTTTCCCCATGTATGTCCATATTCTTAACATCTTATAATAGAGGAACATTCTTGTATTTATACTATTAACCACAATCATCATCCACTACTGAAATCACTGTTACATATTACCTAGATTATCCTCTAGCTCTCTTTCAATTGCCATTAACCTCCCTAGACTACGCTTTTCAGCTCCATTCATGTTTATAAACTGGCAGTGTTAGTTACACTCACTGTAATGTGTTACCATCAACTCTATCTATTTCCACACATTTACAATCCACTTTATTAAATACTTTACATACATTCAGCATCAGCTCCCACTTCTCAACCCATTCTATCTCCTAGTAACCAATACTCTCCATGAGTTTACTCATCATTATTTAGTTCAAATCAGTGAGACCATACTATATCTGCCCTTTTCTGTCTGGCTTATTTCATTCAACATAATGTCCTCAAGGTTCATCCATGTTGCCACCTGCATCCTGACTTCATTTCTTCTTACAGCCGAATAGTATTCCATGATATATATATATGTCACATTTTGTTTATCGATTCATCATTTAATGGACACTTGGGTTGTTTCTTCTTTTGACAATTTTGAATGATGCTGCTATGAACATCAGTGTGCAAATGTTTGTTCATGTTCTTGCTTTCAGTTCTTCTGAATATATTCCTAGTAGTGGGATTGCTAGATCATATGGCAGTTCTATATTTAGCTTTCTGAGGAACCACAAAACTGTCTTCCACAGAGTTTGCACCATTTTACATTCCCACCAACACTGAAGGAGTGATACCATTTCTCTGCATCCTCTCCAGCACTTGCAGTTTTCCGGTTTTTGTTTTTTTTTCCCCAAATATTGGTCATTCTGTAAGGCATGAAATGATATCTCATTGTAGTTGTGATCTGCATTTCTCTAATAGCTAGTGATGTTAAGCATATTTCCATGTGTTTTTTGGCTATTTGTATTTCTTCTTTGGAAAAATGTCCGTTCAAATCTTTTGCCTATTTGCTAATTGGGTTGCTTGTCTTTTTAATTGAGTTGTACGATCTCTTTTTATAACATAGAAGTCAAACCCTTATTGGATATGTGGTTTTTAAAAATTTTCTCCCATGAGTAGGCTGCTTTTTCATGTTTTTACCAAAGTCCTTTGAAGCACAAAAGTGTTTAATTTTGAAGAGGTCCCATTTATCTATTTTTTCTTTCATTGTTCATGCTTTGGGTGTAAGGTTTAAGAAACCACTACCTACCACAATATCTTAAAGACGTTTCCCTACATTTTCTTCTCGGAATTTTGTGGTTCTAGCATTTATGTTTAGATCTTTGATCTATTTTGAGTTAATTTTTGTATAAGGTGTGAGATAGGGGTCTACTTTCTTTCATTTAGCTGTGGATAACCAGTTTTCCCTAGACCATTCGTTGGATAGACTGCTTTGACCCAGCTGGGTGGGTTTGATAGCCTTGTCTTTTATTTGGGGTGGGGACTGGATTGCTAGAGGTTTTTCCTCAATGTTTGTTCCTCTACAGCTTTAGGTCTTCCCTTTGCAACTACACCTCAGAAAAAATCTCTCTTCATTCTCTTGACGTTCCTCTAGTAGTGGGCTGCTGTTACTTAAAATGTGAAGTTTATTAAACTGGTGGTGGAGGGTGTGGAAGGAGAGCTACTTCACTGTTCTGGTTCTTTTCTATCTTAGGCAGTGTATTAGTCAGGGTTCTCTAGGGAAACAGAATCAACAGGAGATATCTGTAAATAGTATGAGATTGTATAAAAGTCTCTCACGTGACCGTGCCGATGCACAAGTCCAGGTTCTGCAGGCAGGCTGCAAACCAGGGGGTCTGATGAAAGTCCAATGACGGTCCTTCATGAACTTCCGGGAGACATTGGCTGTCCAAAGATGAGCTGGGAAATTCTCTCTGAATGCTGAAATCACTTCCCCTTTTAAGGCATTCAGCTAATTGGATAAAGCACCACTCATTGCTGATGGCAATCTCCCTGATTGATGTAGATGTAATCAGCTGTCTATGTAGTAAACTCATTAGTGACTCACAATTAGCCCAGTGCTTGCTTGGCCAAACAACTGGGCACAATTACCTGGCTGAGTTGACACATTAGCCTAACCATCACAGGCAGGAACTATTACCTTGGTTCTTGGGTATGGGGTCTTTTCACTGTTCTTGCTTTTTCCAACTGTTATAGGAGACTTCTAATGGTCTGTGCCCAAGATGTATTCTTGTCCCTCCCTTAGAAAGGGAGGATTCTTTTCTTTTCTTTTCCTCCATTAGCATTGGGTTTCCATCATAGCCCTAAAGGTACTAGGATTTGCTGCCTTTACCTGGTAGCGTAAATCTTTTGTTCCATGGGGAAGACAGCAATCTGAAGTCTTGCTATACATTTAGTCTAGGTCTGCACCTGAAAGGAGGTTTTCTTAGCTCTCTTACCTCAACGTTTTATTATGAGAACACTGTGAAATCTATGATGAAGAACATTTGAGTCATTGTAAATTCTTCTTGTGTCTGTAGTTTCCAATAATTCTATACTCTCACATTCATCCACCCTCAACATTTAGCAATTAGTTAAAAATTTTAGTTAAATTCTTATTGGCCTGTAAGTTGTCCTTTGTCTATTCCAGGTAAGCAAAAGCTCACATCCTGTCTCTTCTTCAAAGTGTCTCCTTTTCTAAGATGTTCATTTTGTTGGTTGCCCTGCAATCACAGCTCTCTGAGGATAGGAGGCATATCTTTTAATTCAACAAAATTGACCCTTATTTGCGGAACAGTAAATGTTTGTTGAATGAAATAATGAAGACGTGAACAAGTAAATGAACAAATGAATGAGTTGAATCAAGGAGATATAGCAATAAGTTTATAGACTAGCACCAAAAACAGTACTGTGGTGGTTTGAAACTGTATATACCTCAGAAAAAAATGTTCTTAAACTTAATCCATTCTTGTGGGTATGAACCAATTGTAAGTAGAACCTTTTGAAGAGGCTACTTCAGTTAAGGTGTGACCCAGCTTGTTCAGGATGAGTCTTAATCTTATTACTGGAGTCCTTTATAAATGGAATTAATACAGAGAGAGAAAGCCATAGAGGCAAGAAGCTGAAAGTGACAAAACCCAGCAGTAAAGGGAGAGACCAACAGATGCCACCATATGCCTTGCCATGCAGTAGAGGAACCAAGATCTCCAATAGCCAGTCTTTGGGAAGCATTGCCTTGATGATTCCTTGATTTGAACATTTTCACAGCCTCAAAAGTGTTAGTTAATAAATTCCCCTTGTTTCAGGCAACCCATTTCATGGTATTTGCTTAATCAGCCTAGGAAATGGAAACTGGTACCTTGTAGTAATTCAATAGAATAGTTATGCCAGATCCGGAGCCAGGACATTTCTAGGAATTCTGTCTGAGAACAAGGCAAAAGAGGGGAGAGGTAGTTCCTAGAAAGTGGAATTTGCAAGGATCAAGAGAGACATCAGAGATTTTTCTTTCAGGGCAATTGTATTTGGACAATTTAATCTGTGCTCTTGCAATGATAGATTTATTGGTGTTGCAAAAGTTATTCAGCTGAAATGTTGGACCAATTATGCCCATGAATGTAATATATTCTCCCCTTAGGAATTATCTTTTGAATCTCAGATGTCATCTGTCTACTTTCTTTAATAAATCTCACCCTATTCTGCTAATATATTAGGGTTTAATTTTTTGGAATTGATTTTCCCATTATTCAGTTTTAACTTCAATTATTGTTATTATTTGAATTACTATTATATTTAGGCCTTTACATGTGTGTTAGTTAAAAAGGAGCTTACTGTACATGCTTTAAAATATTTGTCACTTGACGCATTAGATTAATCTATGGACAGCATATCAGAAAAGAGATGTGGAAAACTCTAATAAAGTGAAGGAATTCTGTGGAACTTATATTGATGTATTTATTAATGCTCAGATATCTAGATCACATTGCTTGCATTTTGTAACAGAGACACAAGGACTCTGTTGTACCCTGACAAACCTGTCCATTAAAAAAATATGAAGTTGGTGGGATGAATATAGAGAGAGTGGATGGTTTGAGTTTATCTTTTAACTCTGAGCCTGTGTGCAGTTTCCAGGCTCCAGATAAAGTGAAACTTGGCACATTGATTTCATTAGCACTTTGCTCTGATGATCTGAGCTCACAAGCAATAAACATTTAAAACGTGGTGGCAGGTTTATTTTGGAAGGCCTGTGGTTTTGCAAGACAGAAGAAAAATAATCTACATTATTTGTGAAACCCCTCTGAGAGCCCTGAGTGGGCACCCGGTTTTGTTAACTGAAATAGAAACAATTTCCTCTACAATTGCTAGTGTTCCCTCCCCTTGACAGGTACTCAATGAGAGAAACCCAGAGGGCCTTTATGTAATTAAGTATTTGCCTGTGAGAACCACTCTGATTCAGTCCTCATTTTAAATGGTTTCCATCTACTTAAGCTTCTGTTCGGTGTTTTGTTCATTTTTTTCCTAAGATATTCCTTTAACACTACCATTTCTTTGCCTTTAATCATTTCCCTCCCCTCACCTTTCTTAGACCCCTACAAAAAATTCATCCATAGCTTTTTCTCCCCTGTATTTTTTTTTTTTTTTAATTTAGAAATAAAGCGCAACAGCTAATCAGTCTGTTCAACCCAATACTTCCAAGTTTAATCTACTGAGGGTTCTTGAAGCGAAACATATTTCTTCAGGGTGAATGCTGTTAATGGAAGGATTCTCCCCTCTACTGAAGGCACATTAAGATAAATTTATATCTCCAGGGTTCAGTCACTTAAAAATAAAGGTATAAAGACATTCTGAGGAAATGCTAGACCTTCAAATTCATCTTACACTGTAGCAAGCTGTTATGGCCTATTTTAAGGACTCGGTACTGGCTCTTCTGTTTAATGAGCAATTTAACTTAAAGCTTAAAATTATGAAGAATTTCAATGCAGTCATAAATAATGCAGTTTATAATATTCTTATCAAGCACAAAGGTATATTTGTCTTCCATTAATATACTTTTAAAGCAACCTGACTTCTTCAGATGTATAAGAGCGTGCAATTAGTGCAATTTGTCACAGGTCTTTTACACGTTAATAAGACATAATTAATTTTCTGTTTTGTCTAATTAACTTTTCAGACACTGGAATCTCTTGTTCCTTTAATACAAGGCAAGCGTGCCCTATTTGCAATTCTAATACTTGACAGAAAATTTTGACCATAAATTCAAGTCTACTCACTCTAGAAAAAGAACAATAAGAATTCAACAGAGGATTATTATGTGTTTCTAAGATATTAATATGTTTTTAATGTAGAATAAAATGCTACTCCAAAATATAACTTATAACTGAAAACCATAATATTGGAGAAATTGAGATTAGAGAATAAATGATGAGATAACATTTACAGGCATTCCAAGAACATATTAACATATAAGAAGTTCTGCAGTTGATTTCATGTTTATTCATTTAATTCATTTAGGGATTCTCATTCATTTATCAATTCATTCATCTATTGAGGGGCAACTCTCTGAAACATAGCTTTCTAGCTGCTAGATATTTGAAAATAACTAAAATCAAAACTACCCTTAAAAACATGCTTATGTTGTTGCTTACCTGTGAAGTTATCAATAACATTAACTGAGCCTTATATGTATAAACTTATCCTAGTGAAATGCAAAAGTTAATTTTGGCATATTTGTTCAACATGTGTCAATATATTTACTCTATTGTTCATATTTTTAAGTTGCAAAATTAATATATGTTCATTATAAATATTTGGAAGATAGTTGTCAATATTATTTTGTTGTACATAATTATTAAATATTATTGATAATCATTATTTAAATGGATAAAATAATTCCAATATGTACCATACCATTATTTATTTAACACTGAATCTTGCAACAAACCACCTGTGGGATTTTTTAAAAATTCTGATTCTTTAATTCTAGTGAGAGTCTCTACAGGGAAATATGATGGACAGTCAAGGCTGAAAAGTGGTTTCCTACTATAATAAATTTAGTTGTTTCCAAATTACCAGTGCGAAAAATGCAACATTTGACATTCTGCATCACTGATTATATTCTTAGGGCACACCATAGATTTGGAATCCCTGGCCAAATCAAAAAGTTTCTTTTAAAGCTTCTGATTCACATAGTCAAATCACTTTCTAAAACAAATTCCAGAAATTTGACACCCTGTATGAGAATACCAGTCTTACCTAGACTGTATTAATTTTTTAAAAATTCATATTTGATGAACATGGTGCTTCCTTATTATTCTTATTTAAATATTAGACTGATGTCTCTCCTATATGTATTGTGTGTGTAGGAAAATAAATGTTTCCTTATCACCTTATCCTCCATTTTTATTGTACATTGTAATATAATAAAATAATAGTTAAAAGCATATGGTCTAGAGTCAGAACTCTAGGTTTTAATCCTTTCTCTGGTCCTAGCTAAAATCCTTAAGTTGTCTGTTCCTTAGTTTCTTCATATGTAAAAAGGAGGCTGTATTAGTCAGCGAAGGGAGTGCTGATGCAAAATACCAGAAATCAGTTGGTTTTTATAAAGGGTATTTATTTGGGGTAGAAGCTTACAGTTACCAGGCCCTAAAGCATAAGTTTCTTCCCTCACCAAAGTCCATGGCCACGTGTTGGAGCAAAATGTCTGCTGATGTCTGCCAAGAGTTCAGGTTTCTTGGGATCCTCTCTTCCCAGTGCTTGTCTCTCTCCAGGCTTAGGCTTGCTTCTCTCCATAAGGCCAGCTGTAGACTATCAGGCAAATGGCTTGTCTCTTCCAGGGACCTTCTCTCCTTCCTCACGTCCAAGCTCCTCTGTGTGCTTGCTTCCCCAGGCTCCAGCATTAAAACTCAACTTCAGAACTTCAACTCAAAACACTCCAACTCTGTCCTTTGCCATGTCTTTTATCTTTGAGACCCCACCCACCAAGGAGTGGGGCTCAACGCCCTACTGACGTGGCCCAGTCAACGCCCTAATCATAACTTAATCATGCCCAGATTACCAGATCAGTTTACAAGCATAATTCAATATCTATTTTTGGAATTCATAACTATATCAAACTTCCAAACTGCTACAGAGGCTAATATCAGCAAATGGCCTCACTGGGTGATCATAAGGCTGAAATGTGTAAGTAAATGTAAAACTCTTAGAAATGTGTCTGAAATACAATGAGCTTGCAGTAAATGTTAGCATTAATATCATTCAATATGATTTTAACTATACAGACATTTTAAGTTTCAGTCAAATTATCAATATTTTCTTTTGTGTTTTTTCCCAAGTTTTATTATGTTTTGAAAGACTGGCTATTCCAAGATCAGTTACATATTAAAATTATTCAACTTCTTAAATGGCTTTCAGTAATTGTAGAGATTTGTTTTTATAGTTCTACATATTCTGTGTATACAAAACATACTCTCCTTTATATAGTTAAATTATATACTGTATTAGTCAGGATTCTCTAGGGAAACAGAACTGACAGGAGATATCTGTAAATACTATGAAATTTTATAAAATTGTCTCATGTGACTGTGGGGATACATGGGTCCAAATTTTGTAGAGCAGGCTGCAAGCCAGGGACCTCAGTGAAGATCCTCAATGAGTTCCCCAGGAGACACTGGCTATCTGAAGTAGAGATGGGAATTTACTGAATGCTGAAATCACCTCCTTTTAAGGCCTTCAAATGATTGGATGTGTGGCAATTTGAAATTATTTTATGAATTCCAGAAAGAGAAAGGATAGTTTAAACTAATCTAATCTATTCCTGTGGCTGTGATACCTTTGATTACATTAAATCCAGAGGGTCCTTTGATTAGATTACTCCATAACATCACTTTAGGGCTTTTGATTGGATTTCATGAGTGAGGCATACTCAGATTGAGTCTCCATGCTCTTGCTGGGTCTGATAAAAACCCAGACATATAGAGAGAGACACACAGACCCAGGAAAAGGAAGTTGCCATATTTTATCTTGCCATGTGAGAGAAAGATTTTGACCACAGCTGAGCTGCAAGGAAAGAAGCCTAGAGAAGCCCCTGAGAGGTTCAAAGAGCTGAGACCCAGGGAGAAACTAGCCAAATGCCTGATAGCTTACAGCTGAACAGGGAAGAAGAAAGAGCCGCGGAGACTGAGATAGGAGTCCTGGTAAAAGACAAGTCCTATGCCAGGTGCACCTAGCACTGCAGAAAGGCAGAGACCTCAGCAGAGATCAGTGGACATCTTGCTTAAACACATGGTATAAGAATTTGGTGAGAAAGTACCACTTATGGTGCCTTGAGTTGGACTTTTCATGGCCTTGGAACTATAAGATTTACCCCCAAATAAATCCCCCTTATGAAAGTCAACATATTTCTGGTACTTTGCATAGGCAGCCCTTTGACAAACTATAACTGGATGAGATGTCACTTATTGCTGACAGCAATCTCTTCAGTTGATTGTAGATGTAGCCAGCCATCTATGCAATCAACTCACTGATAAAGTCCATGAAATCCCCTTGTATTACAATTAGCCAAGTGTTTGCTTGACTGAACAACTGTTCACCATTACCTGGCTGAGCTGACACAATAAGCCTAACCATCACAGTCTACCCCTTGTCAACTTGGCAGTCATACACATCACCTTAAACCATACTTAATCTCTAAATAAAAACAGTAGTAACAGACATATATATATTTTTTCTGCCTAGCAATACTCAACTGTACTGAATACAACAGGAAAAGCACAAAGCCCTCCAGAATAGGGTGCAAGTCCTTGGGTAATATTCACTCTTAAACTTGACATCCTTAAATACTACAACATGAAACTAATACAACTTATGTCATATGATAAGGGGAAAGGATAGGGAAGAAAACAAAGATATTCATTTTATGTACATATAAAAAACGTACTCAGCAAAACAAGGAAGAACTATTCATAACCATTACAGGCTGCATTTCTGAAACTGGCCACGTAGTTGAAGTTCATATTTATCACTACTTTCTTCCACTACCCATTCCATGTTCCCTTTACCCTTAGCAAGCACCTCAGCTGGCCGCGGTTCTTTTCCTGGTGGGGTGACCCAAACCTTTATTCCTGAAGATTCTGAGCCATTATTAGTCTTGCCTGGATTAAGTTGTTGTAATTTTCCGTTGACTTTAATCACAGGGCATGGTAGTACTAAGAGATGCCCTAAGGGAGTTCCTGTATTCCAGACAGATTCTTCTGTACCTCCATTGTGTAGGTGCAGTCCTATTTTTCCTTGATAGTCAGGATCAATCACCCCAGCCATTACAGTAATTCCTTTCTTTGCCTGTTGATTTAGAGGCTTGAGGAGCCCAAAGTGGTGAAGTGGCAGTCTTAACTTCCATTTCAATGGAATCATTGTTGTGTTCCCTGGTGGCAGCACACCTCCTTTTGTAAGTAAGACTTGTAGACCAGCAGAGCTTAAGTTTGTAGGAGCAAGAAGCAAAAATTTCCTCAGTGGGTCACTAGGGGTAATAGTGAATGGTGCCACTCCCATCTCCACCCCTTGATTCCTGGACCCATGAATCCTGGCTATGGGAGAAAGAGCACCACAGAGTGGACTCTGATTTAGAGCATACACAGTCTCCTAACAAACAGTGCCCCAGCCCTGCAAGATATTGCTAACTAGTTGGCTCCATAATTGAGTCTTCAAAAAGCCATTCCACTGTGATATCAATCCAGCTGCTTCAGGATGATGGGGAATATGGCAAGACCAGTGAATTACATGAGCATGTTCCCATTCCTTCACATCATTTGCTGTGAAATGGGTTCCTTGATCAGAAGCAATGCTGTGGGAATACCTTGGTGGTGGATAAGACATTTGGTAAGTCCACAAATGGTAGTTTTGGAAGAAGCATTGCATGCAGGGAAGGCAAACCCATATCCAGAGTGTAGTCTATTCCAGTTAGAACAAATCAGTGTGCCTCCAATGACAGAAGTGGTCCAATGTAATCAACCTGCCACTAGATAGCAGGCTGATCACCTTGGGCAATGGTGCCATATCAGGAGCTGAGTGTGGGTCTCTGCTACTGACAGATTGGGCACTCAGCAGTGACTGTAGCCAGGTCAGCCTAGGTGAGGAGAAATCCATGTTGCTGAGCCCATGCATCATGTCCATCCTTACCACCATGACCACTTTTTTCATGAGCCCATTGGTCAATGACAGGTATGGCTAGGGAAAAAGACTGACTGCTATCCACAGAATGAGTCATCTTATCCACTTGATTCTTCAAATCTTCCTCTGCTGAAGCCACCATCTTGTGAGCATTCATGTGGGGTACAAATATTTTCATGGTTTTTGCCCACTCATAAAGGTCTATCCACATAGCTCTTCCCCAGACCTCTTTGTCACCAATTTTCCAATCGTGCTCCTTCCAAGTCCCTGACTGTCCAGCCAAACCATTGGCAACAGCCCATGAGTCAGTGCACAAACGCACCTCTGGCCATTTCTCCTTTCAAGAAAAATGAACAACCAGGTGCAGTGCTCAAAGTTCTGCCCAAGGGGAGGATTTCTCCTCACCACTGCCCTTGAAGGACCAGCCTTCCAGAAAGTGGCTGCATTGCTGCCGCTGTCCACTTTCAAGTGGTACTTGCATATCATGCAGAACCACCTGTAAACATGGCCAAAGTTTTCTCTTCCTCAGTCAATTGATTGTAAGGAACTCCCCAAAAGGCCATACCTTGGAAAAGTAGCAGGAGTAGAGGCCATGGGCATCTGGGCCACTTCCTCATGTAACTTACTTGTGCCTTCAGGACCAGCTTGACTCCTATCTCCTACATACTACCTCCACTTTATGATGGATTTTGCTATGCATGCTCAACTTTATGGTTTGGTAGATCAGACAATACCCAGCTTATGATTGGCATTCAGTCTCTACTAAGGCCCAGTAACAGATCAAAAGCTGTTTCTCAACAGGAGAGTAGTTATCTGCAGAGGAAACAGGGCTTTGTCCAATAAGGGTCTGCCAAAGGCTCCAGACAGCATCCTTATTTGCCACTGACATTTCCAGCACCATTGGACCTACTAGATCATATGTCCCAAGTCGCAGTGCAGCTTGCACAGAAGCCTGGACTTGTCCAGATCCTCCTTATGTTCCTGTCCCCACTCAAAACAGGCATGTTTTATGGTCACTCAGTAAATGGTTTAGAGTAGGACACCCAAATAAGGAATAGATTGTCTCCAAAATCCTAGGAGGTCAGCTAAGTGTTGTGCCTCCTTTTTTGTCATAGGAGGGTCCAGATGCAGCAGCTTATCTTTCATTTTAGAAGGGATATCTCAACATGCCCCACACCACTGGACACCTACAAATTTCACCAAAGTGGAAGACCCCTCTATTTTTGTTGGATTTATCTTCCATCTTCTATCACACAAATGCCTTACCAATAAGTCTAGGGTAGTTGCTGCTTCTTTCTCACTAGGTGCAATCAGCATGATATCATCAACATAATGTACCAGTGTGATGTCTTGTGGAAGGGAGAGATGATCAAGTTCCCTGTGGACAATAGTATGACATAGGGCTAGAGAGTTGATTTACCCCTGAGGTCAGACAACAAAGGTATATTGCTGGCCTTGCCAGCTGTAAGCAAACTGTTTCTAGTGGTCCCTACAAATGGCAAATAAGAAAAAAGCATTTGCCAGATAAATAGCTGCATATCAGTTACCAGGGGATGTGTTGATTTGCTCAAGCAATGATACCACATCTGGAACAGCAGCTGCAAGTGGAGTCACCATCTGGTTAAGTATAAAATAATCTACCATCGTCCTCCAAGATCTACCTGTTTCCTGCACAGGCTAAATAGGAGAGGTGAATGGGGAAGTGATGGGAATCACCACTCTTGCATCTCTTCAATCCCTCCAGGAATTTGGTATTGCTTTTGATTTACTATTTTGCTAGGTAGGTGGAGTTCTAGTGGCTTCCAATGGGCCTTTCCTACCATAACAGTGCTCACTCCACAAGTCAGGGATCCATTGTGGGGATTCTGCCAGTTGCTGTGTATGTCTATTCCAATTAAGCATTCTGAAACTGGGGAAATATTCGCAGAATGGGTCCGTGGACAAACTGACCCACTCTGAGATGGACCTGAACTAAAATCCCAATGATCACCTGACCTCCATAAGGCCCTACTCTGACTGGTGGACCAGATTTTGGGTCTCTTGGAATTAATATTACTTCTGAGTCAATGTCTAATAATTCCCAAAATGTTTGATCATTTCCTTTTCTCCAATTCACAGTTACGCTGGTAAAAGGCTGTAGGTTTCTTTGGGGAAAGCTGGGAGGAAGATTAACAGTATACATTTTTGGCAGTGTAACAGGATTCTTCCCCAAGAGGACCCAGCCTTCCCCTGATTCAAGGGTCTCTGGGTCTGTAAACTGTCTCAAGTCTGGGAATTGATTAAGGGGCTGTAACTCTCGGTTCCTAGAATTCAAGTTAGGGTTTTGTTCCCTCAATCTAGAACTCTTCTGCTTATACAGTTCAAGTAGGAATTTAGTAGACTGCCCATCTATTTCACTTCTAGGTACCCCATGATCTATTAAACAACACCATAGGTCTATGCATCTTAGACTGCTTTGAATCTGCTTTTCATTGTGCTAGCCATGCCCACCTTGTCCTTAGTGATTAGTGCTGCCACTTGACTTCTGCTGGCCCAGAATCCAATCATCCCCATAGTGTTTAAGTATCATAGTTCCGTGACAGCAGTTCCCACTCTAATACCTGACCTACAGAGAAGAGCAACCACAGAACCCTTCAGGGAAGATGCGATTAGTCTCACAAATTTATTCCTTATAGTCCTGGTGAAAAGTATGTCCTCTGGTCATTCCTGTGGTGGGTGGGCAGGTCTTAGATGGTAAACCCATTCTAACATTCCAGTCTCTCTAAACTTTTGGATCCCCTTATCTAGAATAAACCTGGGAAAATTGGGCATTTTGACCTCAGACGTTCTAGACCATCTTTTGGTCTATGTTTCAGCCAGCCACGGGAACAAACAAAGCCCTTTCTAACTCCGCAAGGTACAACACTGAATCCAGAATCTCTGCTTAGCTGGCACCTTATCAATAAATTCAGCCTTATCCAACTTCATATTCCTTCCACCATTATCCCATACCTTTAATATTCATTCCCACACATAATCCCCTGATTTCTGTCTATATAAATTAGATAAATCATGCAGTTCTTTTGGAGTATAGCATACCTCCTCATGGGTCACACTTTGTACATCACCTTTTGGAGCTTATTGTGACTTTGATCTAGTTATAAGTCTGGAAGAAAAGAGCAGTAGTGGGGTAAGTAAGAAGAATTAGAATTTTCTTGAAAGCCAATTATCTTAGGGCATTCCATTGCAATTTCATATGGTAGAAAGGATTAATCTCTTCAGGTGGAGGCTGGACGGCAGACTCCTCAAGTCAGGGTGGAAGTTGGGTGGGGCTATCTCCTCAGGGCAAGGAGGAGGTCTGGACTCCTTGGAGCACACTGGAGATTGAGTGGTGCAAGCTTGGCATTGGGTGTTTATCTCTTCAGGGCAAGGAGGAGGTCCAGTGGCTGTCTCCTCAGGGCAGACCATGACAGGCTTATCTGGCAAAATCTCACCAGAATTTAGGGTTTCAATGTCCCCACTGCCATTATCATCAAACCATATGTTCTCATTCCAATTCTCAGGATTCCACTCCTTTCCAGTCAATGCCCTCACTTTAACAGCAGACACCCTGCTAGGTTGAGATTTTAGTTTCTGTTGCAACTTGCTACTCACACAATGAGACTCTAAGTCTGTTTTTCAGAGAACTCAAGGCTGTGGCTGCACAAAGTAAGATTTTCTTTCAGGGCACCCATAGAAACTTTCACATCATTCATCCAGTATTTAAGTTGCAAATTTGAAGCCTTCAACTCTTCCCTTACTTTTGTAACTGTTTCCAGCATATTTATGAACAGCCAGCTACCATCATCGTACCTTTTAACTCCATAAAATTCTATTAAGGTATAAAAGCATTCTCACTTAAAGACTTGCCTCTTATGAGCATGGAAGCAGTCATATCCAGTGGTGATATTTGCAAATCTCTATTGCCAACTCATGCTATGGGCTGTAAGTGGCATCTTGATTGTTGGAAACAGAGTCATTAATGCCCTGGAATCTAATCAGAGTAGAGAGCCAATTGTAAGACTCCCAGAACCAATTCAGAAATCCCATTTTTAAGATTTTGTTTCTCAAGAACGACTCCCAGTACCAACTTGTATTAGTCAGTGTTCTTTAGGAAAACAGAACCAATAGGAGATATCTATAAATATCATTAAATTTTTAAAATTGCCTTATACAACCATGGTGATTCACAAGTCTAAATTCTGTAGGGTAGGCTGCAAGTCATGGACTCTGATGAAGGTCCTTGATGAGTTCCCAGGAGACACTGGCTGTCCGAAGTAGAGACGGGAATTCTCTCTCTGAATGCTGAACTCACTTCCCCTTTTAAGGCATTCAAATGATTGAATGAGACATCACTCATTGCTGATGGCAATCTCCTCAGTTGATTGTAGATTAATCAGCCATATCTGCAATCAAGTCACTGATGATTAAAGTCTATGATATGCACTTGTATTACAATTAGCTAAGTGCTTGCTTGACCAAACAACTGGGCATCATTACCTGGCTGAGTTGACACATACATATGCACAGTTAACAATTTATTATTAGATTTCTCTCCTTTATTTTAGTCTACTTTACTTAAATGTGGCAATACTGGAAAAAAATGTTTATCCTCTATAATTTTTTTGTAGGCACCTACTTATATTTATAAATGCTTTATCATTTTAAATTTTGATGTTCACTTTTGATAATATAAAATTATTTTATGTATGCCTTTTTAAAAATGCTTACACAAAGAATAAATGTTTCTAGCCTAATGTGACAGTTTGATATTGTTTATAAATTCCAAAAATAGGTATTGGATTATGTTTGTAAACTGGTCTGTTCCTCTGGGCATATTAGATTATATCAGATTCAGAGGTTTCACTATAACTTGATTAAGTAATGATTAAGGCTTTGATTGGGCCATGTCAGTAGAGCATTCCATCCCCACCTCCTTGGTGAACAGGGACTCACAGAGAAAACAACATGGCAGCGGAGTTTTGATGCTAGAGTTTTGATCCTGGAGCCCAGGAAGTAAGCACACAGAGAAGAAGATACATGAGGAAAGAGAGAAGTACATTAGACACAGCAGAGGCCCCGGGAAGAGAGATGAGCCATTCACCTGACAGTTTACAGTTGGCCTTGAGGAGAGAGCAGAGCAATTGAGCCCTGAGAGAAATAAGCCCCAAGAGAGAGACAAGACTTGTCCCAGCCTGCGGCTGAGATTGGAAGAAGCTGGGACCACAGAGTCTTGGGAGAAGGAGGAAGTCTGAACCCTCGTTGACATCACCCAGCATCTTGCGTCAATACGTGGCAACAGACTCTGGGTGAGAAAGTACCTCTTACGGTACCTTGTGTTGGACTCTTTAGGGCCTTGTGACTGTAAGCTTCTACCCTAAACAAATACCCTTTATAAAAACCAACCAATTCCTAGTATTTTGCATCAGCACCCCTTTGACTGACTAATACACCTAATATATATAATTACGCCTCCCACATATATACAATATATCCACATATTACATACATATAGCTTTAATATTTCTCCTTTTCCCTTTACTTATAATTTCAAGCTCTCCAAATTTGTTTTTTTATTATTTTAATCAAAGTACTTGGCTCAATTTCTAAATTGTATTTTCCTTTCTAATGCTAAATAGATTGTACTTTGTTTTAAATTATATGGTGATTTTGATAACAAAACAATATTTTAAATTATTATAGTAGTTCCTTAATTTACCAAAAAATACATCAACATTTCTCTAAAATAGGAATATAGTAATTCTCGTTAATTTTTAGAATCAGTTTTTTTTTTTTTGCTCAGTGATTTTGCATGTGTTTGTGTTGTTTTATATAATATCAATTTTACTGATCCCATTCCTTTTGTGTTACTTCCTGTCCCCTTCAACAATTACAATGTTAGTCTAGATTTTCATTCTGTCTTCTTCATGGCTTATACCCATGCTTACATTAGTATCAAGCCTAATTTCCTCCCACTGCATTCTTGGACAGTCTTTCACATCTTTCAAATCACTGATTCAGTTTTTCATTTCAAATATGGTCTTTGCCATCAGTGTTTTTTGTATTTCCAAGCATTCTTATTTTTTATGCTAGTTATTCTCTTATGGCTCTAAGCTCCTGTTTCTTATGGCCATATCTTCACTGTTATAGTTTATAATGCCAAGCATATATCTTGCAATGTTTTCATATTTTAATCCTAGAAAATTTTTACAGATATGCATAGGCATTGTTTGTAATTTTTTTGTTTTATTCCAAGTTTTTGGGGGAGTTACTCATATTCAAATAGGGTGATATTTATCTAGGCCTGCTGTTTTGATGGTAAATAGAGTGAGTAGAGTATTTTTGGTCCCACTAATTTCTTGAGTAGATGCTAACAAAGTACTTTCCCCTCCCTCAAATTTATCTAATTCAATTTGAAATGTTCTACACACTTTCATCTAATGTTGACCTGTTTCACAGAGATTAAAATTTATTTCAACATATTTAGAGACTTTGAGAGCTGAGAAACATAGCACTTAAAATTCCATTGTTAAGAAAACATGTCAGGACATATTGTTCATCATCATCATCATCATAGCTCTCACCTGTCACTTTATTGTGTAGTTGACAGTCCTAAGAGCTTGTATTACTGTCAGATTAAACAAACCACAACCAATCATAAGTGTAATGTAGTAGTGACAATTAAAATCATGGAAAATCAATTAAATCTGAAAAGCTCAGATTTTATATGTGAAAAACTTGAAGCCCAAAGAGGTGAAGTAATTTTCCACAGAGATAGTAGATGTTAGGAGACATAGATTGGGTTTTATTCATGATGCCAAATGCTAGTGACTTTTCTATGATGATACACTAGCCCTAAAAATTCTGGAATCACGATCACAGGTCAGTAAAACATAAACATTCACTAATGTGAGAGGAATATATCAATGGACCAGATCAGGCAAATGGTAATTAAGAGAGAATAAAGACAAACTCTACATAACATGAAGAGAGCAAATCATTTTTCTTGACCTCTACAAAAAGTATTCTAGTAATGTCTGAGTGATGGTCTTTTGTTAGGAAGTGATAATGTGCCCAGAAAGCCATGAGTAGATAAATGTTAAAGAGCCTGTCATCTGAAAATGGAGATTTGTAATTTAACTCACCTGGGAATCAGTATCATTTGATAAATTAAAGTTCACAAAGCATGCAGAGGTTAAAAACAAAAAAACAAATAAATGTTTTTTGTTCTATGTAGAACAAATCCATCACTTTAGAACTTACTGTAGCTCACCTTCTTCATCAGCAAAATTAGAAAAATCACATACTTTCTAATCGTCTAGTTACTATGATGTCAAGAGAAATTATGTATGTAAATGAAAAGCTGAAATTTCATTTGCCAGTTCATCTCAATAAATGATCATTTCTTTTCTTTATCTTTAAAAAAGTATGACTAAAAGTGCCAAACTTCAAGAGAATATATATTTATCACTTCAGTATTAGCTATTTAATAAAGTCACCTTTTTATGAATAAGAACAACTTGTAATGTTTTATTTGGCTAAATAAAACAGGGCCTCTTTCATTTCAGTAATGGAGACCCTACTGCCACCTGGTGATAGGATATCCAAATTACAGAATCAGGTCTGGAAATGTCATTTTTTAAAAAAAACTGAATTATTATTTAAAGAAAAATTTTTTTCTATGCCACATGTATATTTTTAAATTAACTTTGAGGCAAAATCCAGGCATTATTATAAAACCAATCTGTTGATTCAAAATAGGTTCAGGAATGAAAAATGTTCAGTGTAATCAATACTTTAAAATAAAGTAAATTTACTTTTTGCTTTGTAGTTTAAGTGGGGACTTAAAACTTTTTCAAAAAACTTTCATCTTATGCTACGAATTTAGGAAAATTATGTAATTCGATTATTTAAAGCAAAAATAACTTGATGTTTTGCATTTAAAAAATTATGGCAACTAGAAGCTTTAGTAAGAGAAACGTTTTTGGAATTAACAAGGTAGTTTGCTTTATATCTACCTCGAGTCCTACATGCAAAACAAGCAGACAATGAAAAGCAACAATGACAAATACTATCTTTATAAATTGATAAATACATGCATTCATTTTTGCTAATCCTAATTAGTCCCATTATAATCCTTAGTATTCAGAAATAATCATTCATACTCCTCAGTAATCCTTGATGAAAATGAATCATTCCATCTCATTTTATGTCCAAAGCTGCTTTCAGAAGCTCTAACATCCTCTAGATACAACAAACAAATGAAACTTTAAACAATGTGTCACAGAAATTAGACCTCACACTCAGTCATCATTAACATTTCCCAAATTGTGAACATACTGACTCATTGATTATTCCAAATAAGATTGGGAAACACTGAAATAAATAAAGGTAATCAAGCCTAAGTGTTCTATTATTAGTATGCTATTGTAAATTCAGAAGTAGAGATTGTATATATAAGACCAACCCCTGCTTCCCTCCTTATTTTTCCCTGGATTTATCACTAATCCTCTGAGATACACTGATTGGGGAAAATATGCTAAGAATCTCTTATGGTATGCATTAATAAATTATTTTGATAGTTCTGTTTGGAATTGATCTTATGTCAAAACCAATATTGAGTAGAATGACAAAATATGTCATCCATACCACCCATTTTAAGTCCCTTTTGAAATTATGAATATAAGTATAATAGACTTGATTAAAATAAATTGGAACATTTTCAACCTGATCTTCATAAGTTTCCCTGCAATTAAGCCACTTCTTTGTAAAAAGCAGTTCAAAAGAGTGGTTCAGAAAAAGGGACCAAGTGTGAGTATGGGGTTCAAACGTCAACTCCACTATTTATTAAGTTTATGAATGTAGACAATTTGGTTAGCCTTTCTAAGCCTCAATTTCCTTAATTATTAAATGAAAACATTAATCATACCCAATTTTGTTTGAGGATCAATTCAGTTAATGCATATACAAGGTATTTAGCACATACTAACTGTGCAGCAAAAATTATTATTATTGTTCTTAATTAAACTATAAAAATGAATAAATGATCATTTTAAGGAGATTATATAGCATTTTAGATTTTGCAAGTAATTGATATATCTTGTTTCTACAACTAATAATTTCAAGAACTTATGATCTTTAAGTTAAACACATTTGGGATTGGATAAACATTTTTAATTAAACCATTTGGGGAAAGAAATTGAAAATAAGGATCCACTTTAGGGCTTAATTTGCACTCCAAGAATTGATTTGAAACTTGAATGTTTGGTACAAACAGATTTTTGAATATATTGATAGTGAGTTCAAAACTATCATAAATAAGCAACATAAATGTAATTTCTTAGTATTTCCATTAAATTGCCCAGAATAGTGACATCTTTGAAGAAATGAAGTATTTCATTCTTTATGTATGTGGAATAATTTTATATACAAATTAATAATATTTATAGCAAAACTTAATAGATAGAAAGTATTCCTGGCAAAAAAGGAAAGTTTTAACAGAAGGAGAGTATTATTTTAAATATAGGTTTTAATTTTTGTATAAAATTCTGTGGGAAAAAAACAGCTAAGTTGAGTATTCTTTGTCTGATTTTAGAACACCCAAAATGATGCTATATAAATCTTCCCTTGCTGTACTGTATGTAGACTGACTGGGACAAAATGAAAACCAAAGCAAATATGAGGTAAAAATGACTTTTTATTACTTTAGGTATTTCTAGATGTCAGATAAAAATGAGAACATTGCTAAAAATTTTGCAGAATGACAGCTCTGCCTTATGGATAAAATTCTATAGTTTGATGTATGAGGCAGAAAATGTGAAAAATATTATGAAGTACTACCCTGACATAATGATGGAAAGCTGCTAGAAGTGTGCAAACACCAAAGAAATGTAATAGACTGAAGTTAAACAAAGAAGAATGCAATTCTTTTGAGTCTTGCCTACTCCAGAAACATGAATTTTGGCTTTCGAAAAATGCAAAATACTAACTTTCACTTTTTGTTGACTTCTAACTGTTCCACTCTAATGTCTCACCTAAGACTAACTTCTCAACATATACCTTTGCTAATGTACCAAAAACAAGATAAATATAGAAAGTTCTTAAGAGCAGTAATAGGTTTTCCATATTTTCCTTTACTGCAAATTAGTAGACTACAATATCATAAATTACTAATATAATGTTTCTACACTTGTATTATCCCTCTGTATTTTCTCTTCTTAGTGATAGTAGACATTAGATACCTTATTTCACAGAGTACCCACTACCGTTTTTTTCTGTTCACACAGTAATTATATGTCCCTGAAAAATGATCTAATCCAAGATGTTCTAAACTCCACCATCCATAGAGTGGACACATAACCTGAATTAAGCCAACTAGTCTCTTTCTCTGAGATTATGTTCATTAGTTGATTCCCATCAATGGTGGCATAAGAAAAACTTAGATCCTATGATCTGAAAACCTGGATCTGCCCTGGTTCCTAACCTTTTCTAAATTTGATTAATTAATTGTTCCTTTGACTGTTTAAGAAATCTCATATCTTTCAGATGAATTCAATGAAAATTTTTTGGTACCTTAACTAAAGTGTTTGTGATTTCTGTGGCTTGCAATCAACCAAAAAGCAATATAGGTGTTGTTAATGGTTGAACATTTGGAATATAGTATAAAATCTCATGTCAGAGGCAAATGGTTGAATGTGGCAGGTTAGTCTTAATTCTTTAATAAAATAAACCTCTTATTTCTGTAAGTAATGCTGATATGGAATTTTATTTTCAAAGTAGTTTGTGGGTTCACGGATTTTCCTCATGCATTTCTGATGTGAAGAGAATCTCCATGAATTAGCCCAAGAGCAGATTATCATCATATGTATGCATATATCATTTGTACATTTGTTCTTTCTTAATGAAGGGATCCTTCTTTGGAAACGCCATCCATATAATTGTACATGATTCACATTTCGATATAAAATACAGACTAAAATTCAATGACTACAGAAAAACTCCACTTTTATGTTAATTACAAGTTATAAGCATTATTTGGATTTTATAGAATATAATTGGATACATTTGTATAAAATTGAGATGTTGAATTAAACGTTAAAGATTCATTGCAAATATGTTTTATAGTCTTTCATTTGCCTTGTAAAATAATAATCCATAGTATTTTTATTAATATTAAATGAGGCAATCCATGGAAAGTGCAACATAAAGATGAGTATGTAAAATATACTCAATAAATATTAGTCATGATGTTGAAGATGATAATATAATGATGATTGTAAAGATGGTACACATGAAGCCATTAATTTCTTTTATTTATTTATTTATTTTATATTTTGAAAGATGCTTAGAGTACATAAATGTTACCCAAAAATTACAGACATTCCCATGTTCGCCACCTCCCACACCTCCCATAACATCTCACATAAACATTTTTCATTAGTGTGGCACATCACCTGCAATGGATATACACATCCTGGGGCTTTGCCATTAAGCATGGACCATTGTTCACATTGTAGACAACACTCTCTCCCACACAGTTCTGCATGTTATATGCTGATGTAAAATGGCCTGTATCTGTCATTGTAATGTCACTCAGGACAATTCCCAAGTCCTGAAAATGCCCCTGTATTACAACTGCTTTTCCCTTCCCTGCCCTGAAAGTGTCCAGTGGCCACTGGCTCCACACCACTCTTGTAATTTCTTTCATTGCTTGAATCACAGTATATCTACAACAAGATGCCAGTAAGTCCACTCTAGTCCATAGCTCTTCCCCCAATCCTGAGGAGTTTGGGATGGTGATGTCCACTCCACCTCCAAGCGAGAGGGGGCTTATATCCCATGGATATGATGGATGGGATTATCCTGCCTGCAGCTGCAGGCTCTCTTCATTCTCTGGGATGGCCGTTGTCCATCACCATCTCCTCACCAGGTGACTTGGGTGAGTCCATTGAGCTGTAGAGTAGGAGTTGCAGCTCCACCAAGATTCTAGGCAAAGCAGGCACATGGGCAGCCCAAAGACTCCAGTCTCTGGAATTATACCTACGAACTCCAGCATCACATATAGGTTTGAATAGAAGGGACTGATGGACCACAAGCAGGGAGGACTTACTTGACTCCAACTCTGTCACTCTCAGGAGCACAGATTCCAAAGCAGAGCCCACTGATAAGGCATCAATCTCTGGAGCAATCCCCTCTTATATAGGACCTGGGTGTTTCCAGAGCTCTCAGGAGCCCCTCTGTGTGGGATGATATCCACTTTGGTATTCTATGAGATCCTACTGAGGTGTGCTTAAGCGTTACCTCTGGGATTACCTCCCGACTCTCTTTGAAGTCTCTTAGCCACATGAACTCATTTGTCTTTACCTTTTACCCCTTTTATTCAAGGTCTTTTTCCAGTCATATTGCCAGTTGGCACTTGGTATTAAACCCTCATTGCCAGGGAGGCTCATGCCCGGGAGTCATGTCCTATGCTGGGGGGAAGGTAATGCATTCATATGCTGAGTTTGGCTTAGAGAGAGGCCACATATGAGCAACAAGCAGACTCTCAGGTGGTAACACTAAGGCACCCCATAACAGTAGGATAAGTTTCAATTACAAGAGTAAAGACTCGTAAGGCTGGTCATCAATAACAAGAACCCATCAGTGGACCATCCTCCCTTGCCACACACT
>JAQZBX010000191.1:30194-48703 GCA_029593785.1 Cabassous unicinctus
CCCCCATTGTAACCCTTCTGTGATCTAAACCTTCTTTGAAGATGAAGCCCATATAATAGCCAAATACAATTAATAGGAAAATGAAATAATAATGATAAGTTTAAATGTAAGAGATAAAATACATGGAAACGCAGGAAAAAAAAACCTAAAAATGAAATAAAATTAAAGGATTGGGACATTCAAAAAATGGGAAAAAACAAAAAAAAATTTTTTAATTAAAAAATTAAAAAATTTATTATTTTTTTTTCCTTTTATTACTGCATTATTGGGTGTCCAGTCTGTACCATGGCACCTTCCTCCTCTCACTTCCCAGTATCTCCTAAATTTTCATTTAATTTTCAAAGAAGTTTTAGGTCACAGCAAAGTCACACACAGAATAGTAGAGACTCTCATATACCCAACCTCCTTCCCCTTTCCTCACCTCATATTAAAACCTTTTTTATGTGGATGGTAGCATTGTTATAACTGTTATACAAATAGTGAAACATAGCTACTAAACATTGTCAATGGTTTACAGTATAGTTTACAATTTGGATGGTACAGTTTAATAATTTTTGATGATATTTACTATGTCCTGTGTCCATTACTGTAAGGTAATGAAAATCATTTCCCATGACCACTAAAAACCCCTTGTTTGATCTTTTCTGTTCCTTCCTTCCTCATCCCCCTGGGGCACATGTCACTCCCTTCTCTTGACTCATTGGATGACAAGATTCATAGTTACATGCAGCAAGAGGTCTTGACACGCTGATTATCCTCCCTTATTAAGATCCACCCTTGCTCCTAAGAGATACCCACCTGTCTGTTTCTGGGTGAATCAGTCCTCCCAAAGATGGGGTCCATCTCCTTCCCACTCACCGTATGGTTAACCACTCCCTGGCACAACACATTATGACATGATGAACACTCACACTCTCCCCAGAAGCCTACTCCAGATGCACCCCATCCTGAATGCCCCCCAACCTACACCCTAAACCAGTGACACTACCTTGTCATATTGCCATAAGAGCATTCCCACTCCTGCATTTTCAACATCATACCCACAAATCCCATGTTCACCTAGTCCCCCTTCCATCTCTCCCTCCAGTTCCTGGGTATTCTAACCCGCATGTCCTAATCTACCCACCTGTCAACCCTGCACCACCAAACCCAGTAATATCACTACCCACATGTCCTATCCTTCAATATACAACTATACTCTATCACTTTACCATAGATTATGTCCATATGGGTGATGGTTCACAACCTTCTCTTCTCTTTCTCTCCCTTGTTAACCTATCTTTCATACATGGTTCTCAGAAACTGCTCACTTTCCTCAATTCAAATCAGTGAGGTCATATACTGTTCATCCTTCAATGCCTGACTTGCTTCACTCAACATAAGGTCTTCAAGATTCATCCATGTTATTCCATGTGTTAGCACTTTATTCCTTCTTACATCTGAGTAATATTCCACTGTATGTATGTACCACAATTTGTTTATCCATTCATCTGTTGATGGGCACTGGGGCTGATTCCAACTTTTGGCAATTGTGAACAATGCCACTATGAACATTGGTGTGCATATATCTGTTCATGTCTTTACTTTCAATTCCAGCAATGGAATCGCAGGGTCATATGGAAGATCTACTGTTAGTTTTCTGAGGAACAACCAAACTGTCCTCCACAGTGGTTGGACCATTCCACAATCCCACCAGCAGTGGATGAGGGTTCCTATTCCTCCACGTGCTGTCCAACACTTATATTCTGCTGTTTTTTTAATAGCTGCCATTCTGCTGGGTGTAAGATGGTATCTCATTGTAGTTTTGATTTGCATTTCCCTAATAGCTAGCGATGTTGAGCATTTTTTCATGTGCTTTTTAGCCATTTGTATTTTTTCCTTGGAGAAGTGTCTTTTCAGGTCACTTGCCCATTTTTTAAATGGGTTGTTTGTTTTTTTATTTTCGAGGTATAGGATTTCTTTATATATGCAGGATATTAGGTTCTTATCAGATATATGGTTGCCAAATATTTTCTCCGATTGGGTAGGCTGACTTTTTATTTTCTTAATAAAGTCCTTTGAGGTGCAGAAGTTTTTAATTTTTATTTTGAGGAGATCCCATTTATCTATTTTTTCTCTTGCTGCTCGTGCTTTGGGTATGAAGTTCATGAAACCATTCCCTATTACACAGTCCTGTAGATGCTTCCCTATATTATCTTCCAAGGTTTTTATGGTTTTGGCTCTTATATTTAGATCTTTGATCCATCTTGAGTTGATTTTTGTATAAAGTGTGAGATGGTATTCCTCTCTCATTCTTTTGTATATGGATATCCAGTTCTCCAAGCACCACTTGTTAAAGAGGCCATTCTCTCCCAACTGAGTGGGCTTGGTGGCCTTGTCGAATATCAGATGACTGTATATGCGAGGATCTATATCAGAGCTCTCAGTTTGGTTCTATTGGTCAGTATGTTATCCTTGTGCCAATACCATGCAGTTTTGAGCACTGTAGCTTTGTAGTATGTTTTAAAGTCACGTAATGTGATACCTCCAACTTCATTTTTCTTTTTCAATATGTCTTTGGGAATTCGGGGCCTCTTACCTTTCCAAATATATTTTGTGTTGTTGGTTAAATCCCTCAGTCTCTGCTGGATTTTTTCTGTCTTTTTGTCTATCTGTTCTACTATCTGTTTCATTTCAGATGTATTATCTTCCACATGACTAAGTCTTTCTTCTGCTTGTTCAAATCTGCTGTTATGTGAATCCAGCGTCTTTTTGACTTCTTGGATTGTGCCATTGATCACCATCATATCTGTTATCTTTTTATGTATGTTTACAATTTCTTCAGTATGTTCTCCCAGTGTCTTATTAATATCCTTAATCTCTTCCTTCACTTCATTAAGTTGGTCCATGATATTTGTTTGGAAAGCTTTGATTAGTTGTTCGATGTTTTGCATCTCTTTCTGTTTTTAGTATGTTCGTTGGACTGGTCCATGTCTTCCTGTTTCTCAGTGTGGTTTGTAATTTTTTGTTGCCCTCTAGTTATCATTTTATCTTGATGGGTTTATTCAGTTGATTAGCTTCTCTTTCTGCTCTAGAGTTTTATTTAGCTGGTGGTTCTGTGTGTGTGTTAAGTTTTCTCTTTGACACTTTTTCTTCTTATTTTATTTCCTTGCTTCTTTTTGTGTTCCCTTAAGGCAAAAGATTAGGGCCAGAAGAATCGAAAGATGTGAGAAAAGAAGAAGGATAATAGTAATATTGATAAAAGTTAGAAGAGGGGCCATATAAGACTTAGTGAAATGAATATTTAACTCATGTAGGCAGTGTAGAGTAACAGTAAAAAAAGTGGAGTACCTACAGTGGACTGGGAAACCAAATAGAGGAATATATGTATAATGAGTTAGAAGGCTAGAATGATGAGGAGGGAGAGAAAGAGTAAAGAAAGGATGAAAGGAAAAAGTTAATGTTAATTTAAAAAAAAGAAGACGAAAACAGAATAGATAGAATGGAAATTGACACCCTTAAGTTATGGGCTAATGAAAAAACATGCTATGTAAGAACCACCACAGAAAGCAGAAGGCAGAAAGATGAAGGAAGGAAAAGAGATAGCTTGGGAGACAAAATCAATATAGACAGAGAATGGGAAATCACTGAAGAAGAAGTACAGCAAAGAAGAAACAAGCTAGCAGCACCTAATTAAAAAAAAAGAAAAAAGAAAAAAGAAGGGGGGGAGGAAAGAGGAAAGAAAAGCAAGAGACAACAAATAAACAGAGAAAAACCAAACAACCACACAAGCAAGCAGTCAAACAAAGCTAAGGAAGAACAGTGTTCCTTCTTGGGCCCTTGTGGAACCTCTCAGTCTGCTTGTGTCTATCAATCAATTGCCCTGCAAGGTTCTATGTGCAGGTTTTGAGGCAGATTTCAGCTATTAAACTAAATTAAAAAGAAAACTTCATTTTTTATTTTTTAAAGTGACTGTCTTCATTTTTTTTTTGGCAAAATAAGGGACTCAAAAGAAGTCTTCTTCTAGACCACCCCCTTCACCGAAGGGACCCTAACTAGGCTCATGGAAACTAATCAAGCACTTCTTACTTCCTGGCCTCCCCAGGGGAGGTAAAGCCCTGATGCTTGTCAGTGCAGAACGATAAAATTGGCTGACTCCGCCCCCTCTGGAGCCAAGCCTCAGTGTCAGCAGGCTGCTGGGTAAATCAGGCTTCTTCAGTAGATTCGCCTCTCCCCTCAGCCTGGCGCTGCTTCAAGCCGGCTTATCTGCTCCCCAAATCTATGAGGGGGTCCAGGCAGCCAAATCTGCAGAAAGGAAACCCCTCTCCACCTTCTGTCAGAACCCTCCCACTCTCAGAGAATTCTCCCTCTCACTGGGTTGCTGGTGGGAGTTGGGCAGCTAGGTAAATCTCTTCCTCAGCAGATTCACCACTCCCCTCTGCCTGGTGCTGATTCAAGGAAGCTATTTTGTTCCCCAAAGCTGCAAGAGGTCCCAGGCAGCCAAATCCACATAAAGGAAACCCCTTTCAAACCTCCACCAGAATCCTCCTACTCTCAGAGAACGCTCCTTCTCACCGGGTTGCTGGTGGGAGTCACGGCTCAAACCAGCCTTTTTCCCTGAGGGTGGGGCTCAGCCGTCTGTGTTAACCACCACAGGCAGGATTAAAACTCACGAATCTCTCCCGAGGAATCCACGCCATCAAGCTCCCTCCAGATAGATGTCTCTGAGTTTCTCGCTCCGTGTGCCCACAGCACAGACCCTCGACCAGGACCCTGTCCCCAATCAGCCATCCTCAGAGAGCGAGTCAGTGAGTGCCTCCTAAACCGATGCCATCTTGTCTCTTCCTAAACTCTGTTTTTATGAAGTTGATATCATCAGTCCTTCCTTCCAGCGTGGGAAATGACTCCCAAGGATGAGCCTCTCTGGCACCAAGGGATTGCCACCAAGCACCAAATGGCAATGCAACTGGAAAAAGACCTTAACAATGCATGTCCACTTTCAGGTTTAAGGCACTGGATCTGATATTTTTCTCTTTTTTCAATTCAGCATATGTGGAGTCTTTCTCCAGTCTCTACCATCCTCCACAGTATCTGTCCATTAATTTCTTTTAGATTACCTTGATTAGGCTTTGAGAGATTTTGTACAATCAAATCTATGCTAAAACTATATAAGAATTTTACTTATTGCCTATTTCAAGAAAGCATCTCGAAAAGTACCACCAGTAACTGTCAATATTTCAAGTTTAAATATATAACAACTGTTATCACTATTTTTGGGCTAAAAAGACCATTTATTACTTTATCTAACTTTTTTATGAACAATTTTACCTATAAGAGACACAATGGTATATAAAACAAATATTATATCCTTTAGGAGTAGAATGAATCCAAATTCTGAGAGACTATGTGGTAACCAAAGGCTGAAAAAGAATTTTCATTTATGGTTAGGATGTAGGAGGACATAAATGACCTTTCTCCTGTGGTAAAAACAAATTAAATCTGTGAAAATAAAAATAGTACCTTTTTATGGGGTTAGTGAAGAGTGGTGGATACAAAATTCCCTGATGAGTAAAATTGTAGAGTAAAAGAAGCCCTTCATGGGTTACAAGCTTCCGTACCTGGAGGCAGTTCTCTGGTATGGATACGGTAGATAGAGGGATTTAACAGGGTGATGGAAACCAGCCAGACCCCTTGCAGAAGAGTAGCAAACACAAGGATGGGTTGCTAAGTGAAATGGTTTTCAGGCCCACACCCTTCCCTCAGTTTTGCCGAAAAAGCAGCAGCAAGCAGAACCAGAGAAAAATTACATAATCTTATGTTTGTGGTCCTAGTCTCTGTCAGAATTGAAAATTGAAAATCGAAACTATATTAAACCCTTATCACTCAAAAGCCAGCAGCTTGTGGTGGTGGAGTTTGAATATTCACAAGTTTAATCAATTAAAGCTCTGACCCAGCCCCCGCTCAAATTGTTTCCAGAGAAATTCTGAATTATCAACCTCTCATTCTAACCACCTATCAGAGGAATGAGCTTCATTGAACAAAAATACACATATGAAAAATAAATTAAAATATACTATACATCAGTTTTATGTACAATTTCCATGCGAAACTAAAAATTTTCAAGGCATACAAAGAAGCAGAAAAAATTGACCAATAATAAAGAGGAAACAAGGTCAATGAAAACAGACCCATAAGTTTTGCAATTAGTCAACTAGTATTTTAAAACAACTGTTATACTGATGTTAAATAATTTAGAGGGAAATGAGATATAATGGGTGAAGATTTAAGGTGTTTCCAGAGAGAAATGAAAATGCTAAAATATTATCAAGTGGATATACTTGGAGTCCCAGAAAAAAAGAGAAGAGGGAGGAAAGAAGGGATAGGGGATAAAAGAGCAAAGACAGAGGAGACATAGAATGGAGGAGAAAACTATTTGAAGAAAAAATGCCAATATTTTTCCAAAATTAACAAATAATTCCAAAGCTATTGATCCAAAATCCTCAGTTAATCCAAATTTAAACACTTCCATTTAAATTTGGATTTAAAACAAACAAAAATAACCTATATGCTGTTTACAAGGCTGCCAACTTTACATATAAAGATAACTATGTAAAAGCAAAAGAATGGTAAAAGATGTACTATGCAAACACTAAGCATAAAAAAGCTAGTGTTGCTATATTAATATCAGAAAAAAGAAGACTTAAAGACAAGATTTATCAGAGATAATGTATGATATTTTTCAGTAATAAAATGGTCAACTCAGCAAGAAAAAATATTCTACATACATAAACACCTAATAATAGAATTTCAAAATTTATGAAACAAATTTGGTATAACTCAAGGGAGAAATAGAAAATACATACTTACAGCTGGAGATTTCATCACCTCTATCCCATAATTGATTGAGTACTATACAAGGATCAGCAGGGGTTAGGAATATTTCAACAATACTACCAAAGAAGTTAACTTAATTAACACTACCAGAGCATTACATGCTCAAACTGCAGAATGCACATTGTTTTTAAGTGCTCATGGAAAATTCACCAAGAGAGACCATATGCTGAACCATGAAACAAAGTTCAATAAATTTAAAGAATTTAAATCATACAGAGCATGTTCTCTGGTTACAGTAGAATTACCTTTTTAAGCAATGATAATAAGATATTTAGAAAATCCCAATATATGGAAATTAAACTTTACACTTCTAAATAATCCATTGAGTAGAAGAAGAAAATAAAAGACAAATATGAGACTATCATAAGCTGAATGATAATGAAAACCCAACATATGTATATTTGGGGAATGTGACTAAAACAAAGTCAAGGGGAAATTTATCATTTTACATGCTCATATTAGAAAAGAAGATAACTTTAATATTGATATTTCAGCTTCCATTTTACAATGCTAGAAAGCAATCAAACTAAACCTAAAGTAGAATTAAAATAATATTAAAGATATGAGAGTGGTGCTGGAGTCTGTAGGTGTACTTCCAGAGACTGGAGTCTTTGGGCTGTCCATGTGCCAGCTGGGCCCAGAATCTCAGTAGAGCTGCAACTCCTACTCTACAGCTCAACGGACTCACCCAGGACACCTGGTGGGTAGATGATGATGGACAACGGCCATCCCAGGGAATGGAGAGAGTCTGCAGCTGCAGGCAGGATAATCCCATCCATCTTATCCATGGGATATAAGCCCCCTCTCACTTGGAGGTGGAGTGGACATCACCATCCCAAACTCCTCAGGATTGGGGAAAGAGCTATGGACTAGAATGGACTTACTGGAATTCTGTTATAGACATATTGTGATTCAAGCAATGGAAGAAATTACATTAATGTGGAGCCAGTGGCCCCTGGACACTTTGGGGGCATGGAGAGGGAAAAGCAGTTGTAATACAGGGGCTTTTTCAGGACTTGGGAATTATCCTGTGTGACACTGCAATGACAGATATAGGACATTTTATATCATTATATGCCATGCAGAACGGTGTGGGAGAGAGTGTGGTCTACAATACGAACTATGGTCCATGCTTAATGCCAAAGCCCCAGTATGTGTATATCCGTTGCAGTTGATGTGCCACACTAATGAAGGATGTTTATGTGGGAGGCAGGTGGGGCATACGGAAATCCCTATTATTTTTGTGTAACATTTATGTAATCTAAGTATCTTTTAAAAAATAAAAAAATATAAAAACATAAAAAAAAGATATGAGAAAACTCAATGAAATAAAAGTACAGAAAATTTTAAAAACCAAATAATGGTTCTTTGAAAAGTTAATAAAATGAATAAACTCCTAGCAAGATGGATCAATCACAACAGCCCAATTATTAATATAAGGGATGGAAGATGCAAACTCACTACAGATCCTTACAGATACTTAAAAAGATAATATAGAAATGTTACCAGTAACTGTAAGCCAATAAATTAGACAACAAAGTTGAAAAGGACAAATTCCTCCAAAGTCACAACTTAACAAAAACTACACAAGAATAAAGAGAAAATCTGAATAGCTGTAAAAGAGAAAATGAGTTACTTTTATGAGGGCACAGTTGCTTATATACAGGAAGAATCCCTTCCTGTATATACAGAACACTTGGTGGATCCCAATAGAAATTAAAAATCCTTGTCATATTTGTGCAAACATGCTCTCAAGTCATTTAAATTCAATTACACCAAACATCATGGACTACAATGAACATATATACTTTCAGATTTTAAAATACAAATATTTATGATATACATCATTAGCAACATTGCCTATAATTATAAAATATACTTAAATTTCTTCATTAATTGTGTTATATCAAGGAGTCTGAAAATATCTCTAAACATCTACCATGAATTTTGTATTGACATGCATTACAGAGAAAGAGGATATTTAAGATATCATCCATTGAATTCTCCTGGAGAATATAAGGCACAGTAGTTTGTGGATATGATGGATTTCTGCTTGATATTTTAAAATGTCTGTAGAAAATGCCACACATACATAATTTCCTGGTGTTAATGCTATGGATTAATTTTGTTCTTAATAGAGTTGGCTTTTTTTTTTTTGTCTTCCTAGACTTCAATGGCATTTGTGTTGTGTAAATTGTTCTTATATTTAGGATTTGTATATCCTTTGTCTAATATGATCAGTTACAATGACATTTTGAAACAACTCTTTATATCTTCTTAGGTCAGTATTAATTATGCCATACATTTTCCCTCTATGGTTGGTCTAGGATTGCTAAATGTGTACCTGAATACATAAATAAGCAAAACTATATTACAAGAAGAATACAATCACCTAAGAACATATTTAGAGTGAAATTGTACATGACTCTAATTTTTATTAATACAGCATTTACAAACTCAAGCATGTATAGAGTCATTGTCTATAATACATATTTGATGTATATTGCCATTATTTCACAAACATTATAAGCTATAACGATTGGACTACTCTCTTACATAAGTACTTATCAAGCTCCTGCTTTAGAAGATCAGAAGATTCATGAAACAAAAAAGTGGTTGGGAGTTCTGTGCCTTTCCTACATCTTTTCCCTAAATTTGTTTCATTTAGAAGTACATAGAAGAGATGTTAAAATATTGAAAAACTTTTTTCCCCACTCTCTTCTTCTACTATACTTATTCTTGTATACTCCACTTGTTCACCATGATCTGAAACATTGACTTCCCTACCGTTTCTTGAATATCTGGGCATGCTCCTGCCTCGGTGTCTTTGAATTGCTTACTATATGTGCTTGGAACATCCTTTTGCTGGTAACCATAAATTTGCTCTATTGCCTCTTTTACGACTTTGTATAAAATCCCTGTTTTAGTTTGCTAGGCTGCTGAAAGCAATATATATCATGAAATGAGTTGGCTTTTAATAATGGGAATTTATTAGCTTACAAGCTTACAGTTTTGAGGCTGTGAACATGTCCAAATCAAGACATCACCAAGATGAAGGCCAGCTGATGGTGATCCTGGACTCCTCTGTCACAAGGCAAGGCACAAGGTGGTGTCTGCTAGTCTCTCTCTTCTCTTCCAGGTTTTGTTGCTTTCAGTTTCTTGTTTCTGTGGCTTTCTCTTTGTCTGAATTTTATTCTCTTTTAAAGGACCCCAGTAAGAGGATGAAGACCCACCCTGGCCCATGCCTTATATGAAGAAACCTCATGAAAACCTACTGACAATAGTTTTACACCCATAGGAATGGATTATTTAAGAACATGATTTTCTGGGGTACATACGGTTCTAAACAACCACAGTATCCTTCTCATTGGGACCTACTTTGATCAATCTATTTAAAATTGCAGTCACACCCTGTCAAGTCTTTCCATTCCCCTTTCCTTGCTTCTATTTTTCCTGCAGCACCATTCTAAAATACCTTAGTATGTTTATTATGCATCTCCTTCACTAGAATATTAGCCACATGAGGGCAGGACATTTTGTTTGCTTGTTTTTTGATTGATTGTTTTTTCTTCTTGTGTTTCTTATTGCTATACCATCAGTACTTAGAATAATACTTGACACATAGTCGATATTAAAAAGATATTTATAGAATTGATGAATGATTGAATTTTCTATTAATGAAGTAGTCAAATATAATGAAGTAGCATAGGCCATGTCTGAAATGCCATGAATTACTAATTGGGGTGGGGGTACAGTACAGTCATTTTGTTTTAAATTTATTTTTATTGAAAAGATAAAATTTAAAAAGTTAAGTTAGTGAAACTTTATAATCCCACCATTTTAGCAAGTATATATTAACTTTTGAATGTTATATTTATCATGTATACAGTATATGTTATTGAAACATCATAGAATATAAAATTTATTTTCATGTATAAGTTTATTATATTACATATTTTCTAAATGTTCATAACTAACCTAATTGTTGTGAAACTTTCCTCATGATAATGTACATAATTTAATAAATCATTTTCCTTTGAAAATTATTATTTTTAGCTTTTATTATAGGTATAAAATGGAATCTCAAAATTCTTTTACTTTGCATCCCTTTACTATAGAGAAAAGATATTCTTTCATTTAAATTTTATCCAATTAACTCAGTTTTTTCACATATTTATTGATGTATTAGTTTGATAGGTTTCTCAAAATTTACAATGACATTATAGATATGTGAACACATTTTTAACCATTCATAGAAGAGATACTTTCCATTCTATTGTATTTTTATTTATTTTATTATTTCTATGATTCAGTAGTTTTAGTTTTTATAAATTTTAATCTGCAATCTTTTGCTTTATAAGTTTTTCTACTGTTTTAATGTGGAGAAAGATGTCCATGCTGATATTTCCCCAATAAATGATATAGTACATTTCTCTTCTTATCTTTGAGGTATTTAGTTGGAGTAGGATATGAGGCAGTATTTGTCAGTGTGGAGATCATTACCACCTGCTCTCACAAGCCTGCAGTTTTTTATGCAGATTGTCCCAAGCGTTCTTTGATCACTAGATCTTAAGGGATGCATTTTTACAAGTGTCTGAGACTTACAGAGACACATAATAACTTGATGACTCTTACACAGTGGATATCGAATTGGGTCTGTTCTGGGTTCTTTATTCTATTCCATCACCTTATGCTTCTATGTATGCCATCAGCAAAGAACACTTTAAAGATCTTTGATTTAAAAATAGTTTAATTTTAAACTATCTTAATTTCTAAACAGGAAAAATCTCAGCTCACCCATCTTTCCTTAATTTCAATATGTTCCTCAGCAATATCACTTGTTTTTTTCCATAGACAATTTTAAAGCATTCTATCAATTTCCAAAAATGTCTTTAAAATTTTCCTATTGGATTGATTTACATTTTATATTTAACTTAAGAAATAGCTGTGTACAATAAAAATATTTTGTTTCATCCAAGAGTATGATATATGGTCTATAGTATATCATGTGATGTGTTAAATCCTGGCAACAAAAGAATGTTTCCGTTCTTAGAAATTTTCAGTTGAAAAATGGAGTTTCAAATTGTCTTATTTTTTCTATGAAGATATCAATGAAACCACAGAACGTCAAAACATGAAACATCAGATTGCTACTATCCTGTCAAAAGACAAACTAAACTTTGCTTGTCTTCATATTTTTCAGAGTAGAAATGTAAATTTTGGCAAATTCTATTCAAACTATAAACTTTCTATCAAAAAAATGAAAGAATCTTTTCTGATAAATGTCACATACACATTGTAAACAACACTGCTGAAAATGGGTGTGATTTACTCACCTGTGATATTGAGGCTTTCTTAAAGAAAATCATGGGTTACTTAGTAGGTTGAGTAATGGTCCCCAAAGATTTCCAAGTCCTAAGCCCTGGAACCTGTGAATGCTACTTTATATGGCAAAAGACTAGCAGATGTGTTTAATTTAACTATCTTGAGATGGGCAGATTATCATGAATTATCTAGGTGGTCACTAAATGTAAGCATAAGTGTCTTTACAGGAAGGAAACAGAGGGAGATTTAGTGACAGCAGAGGAGGAAGGTGATGCAAGGAGGGCAGGAGGTGTAGAAAAGGCGATTTGATGCAAGGAAGGGGTCATGAACCAAGGAAGGCAGGTGGATTCCAGAAGCAAGGAAATGGATTCTCCCCTAGCATCTCCAGGAGGAACCAGTCTGCTGACACCTTGATTTTAGCTCCGTAAGACTCATTTTGGACTCCAGGCAACCAGAATTGTGAAAGAATATAGTTGTGTTGTTTTGAGCCACTGTATTGGTTGTAATTTGCTACGGCAGCTATAAGAAATGAATATAGTTACCTTTCAATTTTCTCAAAACATGCAGAAGCACATAGTGAGATTTTTTTTTACTTCTTATAGATGGAAGGAGATAGATTCTAAGGCCATGTGCCTAACACGTGGCTATCACTGTTGCCAGCCATAGAAAAGATGTTATAATTTTGGCCTGCCATAAAATCATATTTTCAAAATGTAGGAAAAGAAGAATCCCCTTCTTTAATTTGGCACTGCATTGAGGATAAGAATGCAGAAAATGATTACATTTTTAAAAAGAAATTTATGAGCTATTTTTCCAAACTGTTTGATGATCATTGAAGAGATCATAGGATCTTACACAAGAATGAACTGGTGATACCTGAGTTGTTCAATGTTATGTGTAGATTGTGATTAAAACTCATACATTGAAAAGAATCAATCACATTTTGGAATTAAGACTGTTTCAGGACTCAAAATAAATCACCAGAGAGTCAAGTCAAACAGGACTTTCTCAATCTCTTTATTAAACTGTAACAATTTTTGGAATCTAAATTTGATTTCATAAGATCAAATTGCCCTATTATTTAAAATTGATTTCACTGAAAAAGAGAGGCTTAGCTTATGATAACATCCAATGTCCTTTAAAGCATTTAAATATGATGGACCATTTAGACATAAATGGCTTATATGATTAATTTATAGATATACAGTAGCAGATTGGCAAACAGCTTGTATTTTACCAAAACAAGCCTGTTGATACAAAATGAATGGTAACTTTTGGAATGCTGGTAACTAATTCTTAAATCTCAAAACCTGCTGCTGCTGGTCAGTAAAACACTAGGTATTCTTTGCTCAAATATTTGGATGCTAGATTGATCTTACCACTTTAGATTATTATCAAGAATCAGCATAAACATGGGCCAAGTACGAGTAGAACAGGAAGTCAAAGTGAATTTTACATTTAAATGTATCCAGTTTTACCCTTACTATAAGTTTCTTATGAAATAAAATGAAAACATCTTACTTGCTAAATACCATGTACGTCTTATATATGACACTGCTAAAAGGCGTAGGATTTGCTACACAAGAACAATAAAGTTATCCTAAAAGCTACAGGTAGTTCAGAGAAGTATTATTTGAAAAGGAAACAAAAAGAGTAAAATTACCCACTGTGTCAAGAAACAGAAAGAAATATGTGGCTGACAGACTTTAGGATGACCCCATGTTCTCCACGCCCCTGGTATTCCCATCTGATACCCTTCTCTTGAATGTTGGTGTTACTTGCGACTTGCTTTTAACTAATAGAGATTACAGTAAATGTGATGGCTGTCGCTTCTGTGATCATGATACATGAGAGTATAACAACTTTTTGCTAAGATACTGCCTCCCTTGCTGGCTTCAAGAAAGTATCCTGCCATCTTGTGAGTCTCCCTGTGGAGAAGTCACGTAACAAGGAACTGAGGGCAGCATCTGGCTGAGAGCCAGCAAGAAATTGACTCAGTCCAACAAGCCAAAAAGACATAGATTTTTCCAACAGCCATGTGAGCTTGGAAGCATATTCTTCCCTAGTTGTGTTTTCAAGTGAGAATACAGCCCTGGCTATCATCTCTATTGCAGGCTTACAGAGGACCCAGCTTAGGCATGCCCAGAATCCTGACTACAAGAAACTGAGATAATAAAAGTGTATTGTAAGCTACAGAATTTGCAGTAGTGTAGTTATGCATCAATAGATAACTACTACACATATTATATATTTTATTAAATAAAGGTAATATTTGTTGATTATTCTCCTCTTAAAATGACCTTTGTGTATCTTAAGAATACCCAATAGGAACTATAAAATTTAAATATCCAATAAAGAGCTGAAAAGTGAATTGCTGTATCAGAAGAAATAGGAAGCACGATAAAAATGTTATACTTTTCTTAACATATTATTTGTTTAGTCATACTATTAATTAATACTAATTTCCCCTGTTAACTAGTCTTATTATTTTGTTTAAAGAATAGTAGTTATATAACAGAAAGGTAAAATAAATAATACGGAATACTAAACTATTTCAAATAAGGACCTATTTTGCACATGTTTATTTAAAGTAATAACATATGTGTAAAATTATTTATCATATGTTACATTATGGGTTTTTTGGTCTGATATGGCTGTGTCCGGGATTGGCTGTCTAAAAACTTGGTCACTTTAGTCATAAGGTTCCAAAGAAATTGACTGGGCAATGACTCTTTGAGCCTTCAAGAGAGCCTGCTGTTGTTTAGAGAACATTTTAATTCAGTCTTTTCCCTGCTCACTTTGTGAATAGGGGATAATAAAATTCTTAGTGGAAAACCAAAAAATCCAATTAATATTTGTGTCAAATGTTTTAATTTTGAAACTGGTATAGACAATAACTTCTGTTCTAGTTTTGATAAATTTTACCATTTAGGCTGGGCCACTTACATCTTGACCAGGTTAATCAGCTAGCTCTGAAGGTCATCTGTTTAATGAGAATTGGGAACTCAGTCCTAGCTTGATCTTCAGTTTGAGAGTAAACCTTATATCATCACTATAATACATGTTAGTTCTTTCAATTTAATCAAATATAAATCTCTTCTTACAATCTTGTGGTGATAAGCAAGAGTGCTTAAATATCCCCATGATAGCATAGTAAATATGTGATAGAGTTTGTCCTACGTGAATGCACATTGATTTTGTATGCCAGCCTACAGCTGAGATCAGAAGAAGCTTGTTCTACAGAGCCTTAGGAGGAACGAGGAAGGCTGAACCCTCACAGAGACCACCCGCTATCTTGTATCAACACATGGCAATAGACTTTGGGTGAGAAAGTACCTCTTATGGTACCTTGAGTTGGACTCTTTAGGGCCTTGTAACTGTAAGCTTCTACCCCAAATAAATACCCTTTATAAAAGTCAACTGATTTCTGGTAATTTGCATTAGCACCCCTTTGGCTGACTAATACAGAATTTAGTACCGAGTAGTGCAGTGGTGCTTTTGCAATTACCAAAAATGCTGGTATTGTTTAATAAATGGGTAAGGGGTATTTTTTGGAGGAATTGTGAGATGCCTGATCGAAAAGGCCTAGATTGCTTTGAAGAGATTGTTGGTAGGAATATGGATGCTAAAGAGACTTTTTATGAGGCCTTAGAAGTAAATGATGAAACTATTTTTGGAAATTGGAAGAAAGGCGATTGTGTTTTTTAAAGTTGCAGAGAACTTACCAAGATTAACTCCTGATGTTTTATGGAAGGCAGAAATTGAAAAAGGTGAGCCTGGGCATTTAGGTGAAGAAGTTTTCAAAGTAAACTGAGAGAATGTGGCTTGACTTCTCATTGCAGCTTATAGCAAAATGCTAGATGAGAGAGAAAAACTGAGAACTGAATTGTTGGGCACAATGAAACCAGAAACTGATTTTGGAAATTCCAAGCCTCTGGAAATCAAGCCCCAAATGATGGTGTCCCATTTGAGAACTTCACTAAACTTGAACTTGTAAATCAGGATTATAATGTAGTTATCTAGGAAAGACTTGTGGAAAGTCTTACTGTCTGATGGCTTGGACCCCTGCTTCCTGCCTGCTATACCAACAAGCTTTTTGAGAGAGCTGTATGAACAAAACCACTGTCAGCCTGGACTAAAAGGGACATACAGGGGAGAGTTGAAAGGGAAAACAGCTTTAAAAGGAAAATCATGGAAACTGAGATCTGGAATTAAGACTTATCCTTGAGCCAAGAGAGAAACCCCACCCATGTGTTTGGAGAGGTTGATTTTGTCCCAGCAGATGAAGAGGGTGGATGTCCCAACCCACTGTTCAGGGAGTTTTGCTACCCCAGGCTACTGAGAGGGTGGAGAGGATTGAGGAGAGTAAGACTACACTCAATATATCTGAGAGGGGTCGGCCTGCCCCCCACAGATTAGGGAACATCAGGTCACCAGTTCATTGCTCTGAGAGGGTTGGACCAGAGATTAGGGAGAATGTTGCCTCCCCCTCACTGTATTAAAGGGGTTGAGACTCTACCCCGAAGATTGAGTAAAGTGTGGCCATCACCCCAACATTCTTGGAGGATGAGGTCTGGAACTCGGTTACCACCCAGATGCTTGATGAGGGTGGAACCAAGAAAATGGCCATTGGGTAAGCCTGTGGAAAGGGTGGGTCCCCAAGAGGCCCCAGGGAGAAGAAACCATCATCTTGAGAATGTCTCTAGACTTTGAAATATAAGGAAGTATGCCCTGCAGGTTTACGGAACTGTGGGGGACCAGTGATGAACGTTTCTTCCCAAAATTCTCCTTATGGCAATGCAAATGCTTATCCTTTGTCTGCCCCTTTGTATGTTGGAAGCTGATAAATTGTTTTGTTGGTTTCACAGGTCTACAGCCAGAGGGGACTTTGTCCCAAAACAAGCTGTATTTCTGTAAACTGATTGTGATGTGATTTTGTACTTAGCATTGTTACAGATTTAAAGTTTTTTTAAAAAATATTGTTATGTCTTTTTGGAAATCAGGGGATAGAGTGTGGCTGTTTGATATTATTTATGAATTCCAAAAAGAGATATTGGTTATGTTTGTAAACTGGTCTGTTTCTCTGGGAGTGATAACCCTTTGATTTTATTAGATCCAGCTAAGAAGTCTGATTAAATTATGTTACGATTAGGGCTTTGATTCAACCACATCATTAAAGTGTAACTCAGTGTTGAGTCCCAGCCCCCTTGGTGGGCTGATAAAACAGACTCTCACATTGAGGTAGACACACAGAGAAGATATACAAAAGATCCTATAGACCTGGGAAGAAAGATGAGCCTGATAGTTTACAGCTGAGCTTGTGAAGAGACCAAAGCAGCTGAGAAGCCCTGAGAGACAAGCCTTATGCCAGCCTACAGCTAGAATCAGAAAAAGCTTGACGCACGTGAGCCGTAAGAGGGAGAGGAAGGCTGAATCATTCCAGACGTCGCCCACCATCTTGGTTCAACACGTGGCAACAGACTTTGGGTGAGAAAGTACCTTTTATGATACCTTGAGTTGGATTCTTTAGGGCCTTGTAATTGTAAGCTTCTATCTCAAATAAATACCATTTATAAAAGCCAACAGATTTCTGGTACTTTGTATCAGCACCCCTTTGGCTGACTAGTACACCAGGTCACAATGCAAGTCTATATTCAACTTCTCTAACAACTACCAAACAGTCCTCCACAGTGGCTGTAACATTCTATATTCCCACGAATTGTGAATAAGTGTTCCTATCTCTCCACATCTGCTCCAACATTTGCAGTTTTCCAACTTTTTAATAGCAGCCAGTCTAATAGGTGTGAAATGATATCTCATTATAGTTTTGATTTGCATTTCCCTGATCACTAGTGATGTTGAATATGTTTTCATGTGTTTCTTCACCATTTGTATCTCTTCTATGGACAATTGTTTTTTCAACTCTTTGCCCATTTTTTAATCATGAAGTTTGTCTTTTTAATGTTGGGTTGTATGATCTCTTTGTATATCATGTATAATAAACCCTTATTGGATTGCCAATAAGAATTTGCCAAGTATTTTTTCCCATTGAGTCGGCTGTCTTTTCACCCTTTTGACAAAGTTCTTTGAGGTGCAAAAGTATTGAAATTTGAGGAATTCCCATTTAATTATTTTTCCTTTTGTTGCTCATGCTTTGGGTGTAAGGTTTAAGAAACTACAGCCTACCATAAGATCTTGAAGATGTTTTCCTACATTTTCTTCTAGGACTTTTATGGCTTTTATATTTAAGTCCTTGACCCATTTTGAGTAAATTTTTGTATAAGATGTGAGATAGGGGTCCCCTTTCTTTC
>JAQZBX010000191.1:48803-70859 GCA_029593785.1 Cabassous unicinctus
TTTTTTTTTTTTTTTTTTTTTTTTACCACTGTAGCTAAGTAATATGCTTTAAATCCAGAGGTAAGAGTACTCTAACTTTTTCCTTTTTAAAAAAATATTTTTTTTGTCTATTTGAGACCCCTTACCATTCTAAATAAATTCGATAATTGGTTTTCCCTTTTCTGCAAAAAAGGCTCTTGGGATTTTTATTGGGATTGCATTGAATCTGTAAATCAGTTTGGGTAGAATTGACTCTTAAAGATATTTAGTCTTCCACTCCATGAATGAAAAATGTCCTTCCATTTATTTAAGTCTTCTTCAGTTTCTTTTAGCAAAGTTTTTGGTTTTCAGAATATAGGTCCTTTATGTCCTTGGTTAAGTTTATTCCTAAATATTTGATTGTTTTATTTGCTATTATAAGTGGAATTTATTTTCTGATTGCCTCCTCAAATTGCACTTCAGTAGTTGATAGAAATGCTGGTCTTTTGCATATTAATCTTGTATACTGCCATTTGCTGAACCCTTCTATTTGTTCTAGTAGCTTTGTTGTGGATTTTTCAGGAGATTCTAGGTATAGGATCAAATCATCAGAGAATAGTGAAAGTTTTACTTGTTTTTCTTGTGTTGAACCACCCTTGCATACCTGGGATTAAACCCACATGATTGTGGTGTATAATTCTTTTAATGTATTTTTCGATCAGTTTGCAAGTATTTTGTTGAGGATTTTTGCATCTATATTCATTAGAGATATGGATCTGTAATTTTCTTTTTTTTATAGTATCTTTATCTGGTTTTGGTATTAGGGTGATGATGGCTTTATGGAGTGACTTTGATAGTGTTCTTTCCTGTTCAATTTTTTGGAAGAACTTCAGCAAACTTACTATTAGATCATCTTTGAATGATTGGTAAAATTCACCCGTGAAGCCATCTGGTCCTGGGCTTTCCACCTTTGGAAGGTTTCTAATGACTGGTTCATTCTCTATGCTTCTGATTAGTTTGTTGAGGTCTTCCACTTCTTCTAAGGTGAGTGTAGGTGGTTTGTGTGTTTCTAGGAATTTGTCCATCTCCTCTACATTGCCCAGTTCTTTGGCATACAGTTGCTCATAGTATCCTCTTATGATCTCTCTTACGTCTGCGGGGTCAATGGTAATGCCCCCATCTCATTTCTGATTTTACTTATTGGCATCTTCTCTCTTTTTTCTTTGTCAGTCTATCAAGGGTTTGTCAATTTTGTTGATCTTCTCAAAGAACCTACTTTTGGTTTTGTTGATTTTCTCTATTTTTTTTTTTTTTTTTTTGCTCTCGATTTCATTTATTTCTGCTCTGATCAATACTATTTCTTTCCTTCAGCTTGGTTTGATAATAGTTCACTGTTCTTTTTCTAGTTCCTCCAGGTGTGCATTTAGAGTTTCAATTTTAGCTCTTTTCTTTTTTCTTTTAAGCATTGAGGGATATAAATTTCCCTCTCAGTACTGCCTTTTCAATGTCCCATAGGTTTTCATATGTTGTGTGCTCATTTTCATTCATCTCAAGATATTTGCTGAATTCTCTTGCAATTTCTTCTTTGACCCATGGCTTATTTAGGAGTGTTTTGTTTCATATCCATATTTTTATGAATTGTCCCCTTTCCTGTCCATTATTGATTTCCAGCTTCAGTCTGTTATGATCAGAGAAAGTGTTTTGAATAATTTCAGTCTTTTTAAGTTTGTTGAGACTTGTCTTGTGACCCAACATATGGTTTATTTTGGAGAAGGATCCATGAACACTTGGAAGGAATGTATATCTTGCTGCTTTGAGGTGCAGTGCTCTTTAGATGTCTGCTAGGTCTATTTTGTTTATCGTATTATTCAAGTTCTCTATTTCTTCATTTATCCTCTGTCCAGATGTTCTATTCAATACTGAGAGTGGTGTATTGAAGTATCCTACTATTATTGTAGAGACATCTACTTCTCCTTTCAGTTTTGCCAGTCTGTGCCTCATGTATCTTGGGGCACTCAGGTTAGGTGCATAAATATTTAGTATAGTTATTTTGTTGGTGAATTGCCCCTTTTATTAATATATAATGACCTTCTTCATCCCTTATAACAGTTAGTTTTGCATTTGAAATTTATTTCATCTCATATTAGGATCACTACTTCAGCTCTTTTTTTAGTTACTGTTTGCATGGAATACCTTTTTCTAACCTTTCACTTTTAACCTGGTTTTGTCCTTATATCTGAGGTGTGTGTCTTGTAGACAACATATAAATGCTAATTTTTAAAATCCACTCTATCAGCCTATGTCTTTTGAATGAGGAATTCAAGCCATTTACATTCAATGTTATTGCTGTAAAAGCATTACTTACTTCATGCATTTTGTTCTTTGGCTCACTGTTGTCATAGCATTCTATTGTGTGTCTTCTTACCCTTTAGTTTACCCTTCCTAATAATCTTCATTTCTAAACTTCCCTTCTCCAGATATCTTGCTCTTGTTTTTTCCTTTCAGGCTGCAGCACTTCCTTTAGTATCTCCTGTAATTCTGGAACTTTGATAACATATTCTATCAGTTTTGGTTTGCGTGTGCAGACTCTGAACTCACCCCCATTTTTGAAGGACAATTTTGCCAGCTACAGAATTCTGGCAATTCAGAATTGAATTGGCAGAATTGGTTGGCAGTTTTTCTCTCTCACTACCTTAAATACATCATACCATTTTCTTCTCACCTCCATGGTTTCTCATGAGAGGTCTGCACTTAATCTTATCAACTTTCCTTTTTTTGTTATGCTTTGCTTTTCTCTTGCTGCTTTCAGAATCCTCACTTTATCTCTGATATTTGTCATTATGAATAGTAGGTGTCTCGTTGTAGGTCTATTTGGACTTATTCTGTTTGGGGTATGATGTCCTTCTTGGACATTGATATTTATGTCTTTCATAAGGGTTGGTACATTTTTGGTCATTATTTCCTCAAATATTCTTTCTGTCCCTTTTCCATTCTCTTCTCCTTCTGGGACACTGATAACATGTATGTTTGTGCATTTCATGTTGTCATTCAATTCCCTGAGGCACTGTTCCATTTTTTCCATTCTTTTCTCTTTCTGTTCTCCTGTCTTTTCCAGTTCAGATGAACTGTCTTTGAAATCACTGATTCTGTCTTTGAGCAATTCAAATATGCTCTTATGTGCCTCTAATATATTTTTACTTTCATCCATATTGTCTTTCATTCCCATAGGATTTGTTACTTTTCTTTGAAAGCTTCAAATTGTTCTTTATGTTCACCCAGTGTCTTCTTAATATCCTTTTTTTAAAATTTGTATTTTTTTTAAATTCTTTGAATTGATTTAGTAGATTTGTGTGAATATCACTGAATATCTTAAATCATGTATCTCTTCAGGATATTTGGTTTGTTCTTTTGGTGGGGTCATCTCTTCCTGTTTCCTAGTATGGTTTGTAATTTTTTGCTAATGTTGCGGCATCTGAATATGTTGAATTTACTTTGATGGCCAATATCTCTCTCTTGCCTATTGATTTTTTTTTTCCCACAGTTCTCCTTTGATATTTGTTTCAACTTATTCTAAGTCTTTAAAGTTGCCCAACTTAAGTTATCAAAATCAGGGCAGGGACTCACTAATAGGTGCAGATTTCCTCCCAGGTGTTAGGATACAGATGGAACTGAAAACAGTTTTGTCCATGCAATTTCCAGACTGGCCAGCAGATGGCACTCATTGGTGTACCTTTCCACAGAGGTGTTTCAGTCTCAGCTTTCCTGTGTTCCTGTGTTAAAGCTCCTGAGCAGGGATTCAGAGTGGGCTTTACTGGCCCAATTCACTGAAGAAAAGCCTTCTGACTCCCCCTCCTTTTTTCCCTTGAAACAACTGGCAGAGAGGAAGATGTCTGTTCCCTCTCAGTCAGGTGCAGTGAGCCTGGGTTTTACCCCAGCTTAATATCTTGGGGGTGGGAGAGGGGAGCCCTGCTTGGCCACTGCAGGGGCTTGGTAACTCAGGTTTGTTGTTTCAGCTTCTTTGTCTCTGTCACTAGGAGTTGTGTAACAATGTTTTGGTCTGTTGACCCCCAAAGTAGCTATCTCAGACAGCTTTTGGCTCTTTCTCCATTGTTTTTGTGAGAGCATTGAGCCCTGTCTGTTAGTCTGTCACCATCTTCCCACAATCCCTCCTAAAAGCAGTTCTCATGTTATTTTTCATCAATCTTCTGAGCACATTTGACTGGTTTAATTGTCCAAAGGCTTTTTCATCCATTTTATTTGCACTGTTTTCTGTTTCTGAAATCCTATCTATTTTCCCATCATGTATCCCCCTTCTGGGAAAGCTCAACAAAGAGGCCCCTGACAACATCGGCCACTTTATTCTGCCCTTCCACCAATAGGGATACCTAAGTAGTCCAAGCAATTGGAACCCCTTTCATCACAGTATCAATCATCACCTTGGTCAAACGCATAAGATTAGGGGTACTTTAATAAGATCCTAAACCCAATCCACATGTGCTTGATTTTCTATATTTCAGCAGTCTTTGAAGGAGCATTTTATTTAGTATCTAAAGGCGATTTGGATAATTCACTTCCCAGGGTATTGATTATATACCTTCACTTTTATACAGCTCAACAGATTGAGAGTTTGTCCATCTATATACATTTCTACCAAAGTTGAACTTAAAGAGGATGCTGAATAAGACCAAACATCTCTTTCACTTGGTAAAATCTAATGCAAGACGAACAGCTGCCTGATCACCAAGGCATATGATTTACTTCAATATTAGTTTAACAGAAACCTGTTCATGGTATTCTAACCAAAAACAACCAAAGTGCCATTTTATTGGCTGACCTCTCTCTGTTTTATTTTCCTTTTTAATCCATTTAGTTCTCCCTCTTTCCTATGGATCCACTACTTTCAATTCTCGTTGACAAGCTTTTTATCCTTTCAGTAGTCAATCTGAGGATCCTCAAAGCAGAGGTGACCAGGAAGCCTTCCTGACATTATTGATTCTCAGTCATGCCTTTCCTCATCTTTCTTTCTGTTAATTCAAGCTTCAGCCTTTACTTAAATTATAGAGTTAAGGGAATTACAATTATCCTGATCACAGTGCCAACCGAAGCAATTACACTGCATCAGAAAATTGAGGAAGCATCAAAGACTCAACGGGATAAATTCAAGTAAGATGCCAATAAAGATAAAGGATCTGTACAGCAGGGGAAAAACTGTGCAGCAAATTATCTTAGAGGTCAGAAAATACCAAAAACAACCATCAGAGTTTGTCTTCAATCACACAGAATCTGCTTCATCTTCAAATTATGTGATATACTTTGATTTCAGAGGAGCCAAGACTGAGAGGTCTTTTTAGCTCTATTAGTCAAGTACCCCAAACCAGGTTGTGAAACCAGTTAAAACAGGTGCAAACCATTAATCTAGAAATTTTCAGTAGCCAGTGGAGACAAGTTAGTATAGGTTTCCCCCAGGGGAAATTTGGACTTTAAACAGGATGTTGTAAAATACTACCTGGTACATTTTACTCTTATCTTGGCCAAGTGTCAGTGCCTGACTTTCAAGCATCACCAGACATACGCATGGAGTTACCCCAGACTAGCTTTAAGATAAATCTATTTTCACACACTTATTCTTAATTTGCAAAGACTTTCTTTTTTTTTTTATTATCATGAAACTGTGTTGAATTTTTAAAGTGCTTTTTCTGCATATATTGAAATAATTGTGTGGTTTTCCTCATTCATTTAGTTGTTATGACAAATAAGGTTGATTGAGTTTTGAATGTTAAACAAAGTGGCAATTTTTTAAGATAAATTCCACTAGATCATAATATATTATACTTTAGATATATTGTTGGATTTGATTTGGTAAAATTCTGTTAACAATTCTGCATCCATGTCCTTTAAACTGTTAGTTTATAGTTTACTTTGTTTAATATCAAGTTTTGTTTTCAGAGAAATAATGCTCTCATAAAATGAGTTGGGAAGTACTTCCTCCTCTATTTCTTGAAAGTTTGTCTTGACATAGTATAATTTCTTCCTTAATACCTGATACAATTCAGCACTGAAGCAGTCTGCACTTGGTATTCTTTTTGTGGGAAGGTTTTAGATTATGATTTCAATTTCTTTGATAGATAGAGGAGGATTAAGATGTTTTATTTCTTCAAGTAGCAGTTTTTATAAGTTTTCTAGGAATTTCTTCCCTCCACCTAAGTTGTCAAGTTTACTGAAATAAAGTTGTTCTAATATCCCCCTAATACACCTTTAATTTCTGTGGAAACTTTAGTGGTATCTTCTCTTTCATTCCTGATATGGATAAATTTTCCCTTGCCGTCTAAAGGCCTGTCAATCTTGATGTTGACAAAAGAACTTTGGGCTTTGTTGATTTGTCACTGTTGTTTGCCTGTTTCCTTTTTAATTAATTTCTACTCTGTATTATTTACTCCCCTCTACTTATTTTCAGTTCAACTTGCTTTTCCCTTTTAGGGCTACTTTAGTGACATTTTCCATTTTCTTATTAGAAAAATTGTAGTTTTACAGAAAAAGCATGCAGATAATACAGAGTTCCCATATGCCGTCTCCTCATACACATCTTTCTTGTTATTAACATTTTGTCTCAGTGTGGTAACTTTGTTAAAATTGATGAAACAATATTATTACAAGTATATTATTCACTATAATCCATAGTTTACTTAGGGTTCACTGTTTGCATCATAAAGTTCTATGGTGTTTTCAAATTTTTATTCTGATAACATATACATAACCTAAAATTCCTTCTTTTTACCACATTTTTTCCTCTTTGTATGGACCTGGAACCCTGGTCAAAAACAAATGGCAGTCAATGTGAGGGTTTATTTCTAAACTCTCAATTCTGTTTCATTGTTCTGTAGGTCTGACATTTTGCTTGTACCCTGTTATTTTGTAACAAGTTTTAAAGTCAAGACATGTGAGTCCTCCAACTTTATTCTTTCTCAAGCTACTTTTGGCTATTTAGGGGCTTTCATTTTCATATAAATTTAATTATTGGATTTTCCATTTCTGCAAAGAAGGCTATTGGAACTTTGACTGGGATTATGTTGAATAAATAAATGCTTTGGGCAAAATTGACATTATAACAGTATTTAGTATTCCAATCCAAGAACACAGAACATCCTTCCATTTATATAGGACGTTAATTTCTTTCAGCAATGCTTTGTAGTTTTCCATGTACAAATCCATTTCATCCTTGATTAAATTTATTCCTAGATATTTGATTAATTTAGTTGGTAATGTAATTGGAATTTTGTTTCTTGATTTCCTCTTCAGTTTGCACATTACTGTTGCATAGAAACACTACTGGTTTTTGCATGTTGTTCTTTTACCCTACCACTTTGCTGAATTTGTTTATTAATTCTAGTAACTTTATTGTGGATTTTTCAGTATTTTTATATATCTTCATATCATTGGCAAATATAGTCTAACTTCTTCCTTTCCAATTTGTATGTCTTTTCATTTGTTTTTGTTGCCTAATTGCTTTGCCTAGAACTTCCAGTACAAAGTTGAGCAACAGTGGCAATAGTGAACGTCCTTGAGTTCTTCCTGATCTTAAAGGGAAAGCTTTCAGTCTTTCACCACTGAGTATGATGTAGATTTTTCATGTATGCCTTTCATTATGCTGAGGAGATTTCCTTCTGCTCTTAGTTTCCTGTTTTTGTCAAGAAGGGTAGGTGGATTTTGTCAAATGTCTTCTCTGTGTCAATTGAGATGATCGGGGTTTTTTTCCCCCCTTCATTCTATTAATTTGGTATATTGCATTAATTGATTTTCTTATGTTGAACCATATTTGTATAATTGGTATAAATCCTAATTAATCATAGCGTGTAATTCTTTTAATGTGTTGGTGGATCCAATTTGCTGGTATTCATTGAGGACTTTTGCATCTCTATTCATAACTGATATTGGTTTGTAATTTTCTTTTCTGGTGGTAACTTACCTGCCTTTGGTATGAGGGTGATGTTGGCCTCATAGAATCAGTTAGGAAATGTTCCCTCCTCTTCAATTTTTTGGAAGAGTTTGAGCAGAATTGGTGTTAATTCTTCACGAAATGTTTGGTAAAATTCACAGTGAAGATGTCCAGTCCTGGCTTTACTTCGGAAGTTTTTGGTGTCTGAATCAATTACTTTATTTGATTGGTGTATTGAGATCTTCTATTTCCTCATGAGTAAGTGTAGGTAGTTTGTGTGTTTCTAGGGATATGTCCATTTCATCTAGGTTATCTAATTTGTTGATATACAATTATTTATAGTATCCTCTTATAATCTCTTTTACTTCTATGGGGTCAGTAGTAATGTTTCCCCTTTCATTTCTGATTTTAGTTATTTGTGTCCTCTCTCTTTTTTTCTTTCTCAGTCAAGCGAAACATTCACTGATTTTATTGATCTTTTTAAAGAACCAAATTTTGGTTTTGTTGATGGTATGTTTTTTTATTTTCTATTTCATTTATCTCTGCTCTAATCCTTATTTCCTTCCTTCTGCTCACTTTGTGTTTAGTTTGCTCTTCTTTTTCTCATTCTTCCAGTTGTGATGTTAGGTCTCAGATTTGAGATATTTCTTCACTTTTAATGTTAGATTTTAGAGCTATCAATTTCTTCCCCAGTACTGTCTTTGTCACATCCCAGAAGATTTGGCGTGACGTGTTTTCATTTGATTTGCCTCAAGATATGCTCTAATTTCCCTGGTGAATTCTTCTTTGACATATTGGTTAAGAGTGCATTGTTTTATTTCACAAATTTAATTGTTTAAGTTTTCCAGTTCTCCCTCTCCTATTGTTTTCTGACATCATTCCATTGCAATTGGAGAAGGTACATTGCATGAATTCAATATTTTTTAATTTATTGGGACTTGTTTTGTTACCTAAAATATGGTGTAAGCTGGAAAGTGACCTATGCACCTTAAAGAAGAATGTATATTCCTCAACTCTTTGGTGTAGTACTCTATATATGTCTGTTAAGTCTGATTTTTTTAAAGTATCAATCTAGTCTACTATTTCCTTATTATTTTCTTCCTAGAAGTTCTAACTGTTATTGAAAATGGATTATTGAAGTCTCCTACTATTAATGCAGAACCATCTATTTCACCCATCAAATCTGTAAATATTTGATTCATTTATTTTGGGACTCTGCTCTTAGGATCATATATATTTCTAATTGTTGTGTTTTCTTGTGGAATTGACAGTATATAGTGACTCTCTTTGCCCCTCAAAACAGTTTTTGACTTAAATCTGCTTTATCTGATATCAGTATAACTTCCCCAGATCTCTTTTGTTTAATATTTGCATGGTATATTGTTTTTTATCCTTTTACTTTCATCCTACTTGTGATTTTAAATTTAAGGTGAGTCTTTGTAAAACAGCCTATAGTTCAGTATAATTTTTTAACCATTTTGACAATCTGTGAGTTTTGACTGGAGAGATTAAACCAATTATATTTAAAATACTAATAATGCAGGATTATCTTCTGCCGATTTGTTCTGTGGTCTTTGCAAGTCTTACACGCTTTTCCCCTCAATTCTTCTGTTATGACTACTTTCGTGTTTATTTTTATTTTCTGCAATGTTCCGTTTTGAGCACATTTTGAGTATCCGATTGCTTTTTGTTTATATTTTAATGTATTATATTTGTGGTTACCATGGAGTTACATTTAACATCATAAATCTCTAACAATCATGTTTGATTTGATACTAACCTAACTTCAGTAGCATACACATATGTTATTCCTATAACCCTCAATATCCTCAGCTTTTCTTGTGCTTCTTACAAATTATATCTTTACACATTGTATGCCTTAAACCTTAAATTTGACATTGCCATTTATACATTTACATCTGAGAACCTGTAAGAAGTAAAAAAGTGTAATTACATAGAAAAAAATATAATACAATATTGTTGGTATTTATAATTACCCATATGGTTACCTTTGTTGGAGATCTTTATTTCTTTATGTTGCTTTGTTCTACCATTGATTGTTTCCCTTTTAGGTTGAAGAACTCCTGTTAGCATTGCTTGTAGGATAGGACTAGTGGTGACTAACTCTCAGCTTTTGCTTATCTGGGAATGTCTTTATCTCTCCCTCATTTTTGAAAGACAGTCTCACCAAATACAAATTTCTTTGCTGACAGTTGTTTTCTTTCAGCACTTTAAATATTTCCTCCCACTGCTTTTTTTCCTCCATGGTTTCTGTTGGGACATTGATACTTAATCTTATTGAGATTCCCTTTACATAACATGTTACTTTCCTCTTACAGCTTTCAGAGCTCTCTTTGTCCTTGGAGGTCAACAGTTTGTCTCTTGTGTATCTAGGTGAGGTTCTCTTTGAGTTTATCCTGTTTAGGTTATGTTGGGTTCTTGAATGTGTATATTATGTCTTTTGTTAGTTTGGGAATTTTTCTGTCATTATTTCTTTGAGTAACTCTTCTGCCCCTTATCTCTTTCTTCTACTTTTGGGACTCCCATAATACACACACTAATATGCTTGATGGTGTCCCAGAGGTCTCTTAGGCTCTGTTCACTTTTTTCATTCTTTATTCTTTCTGCTTATTGCCTGGAAAAAATCCACTTGTCTTATCTTTGCGTTCTCTAACTCTTCCTTCTGCTTGCTTTAATCTGCTGTTGAAAACTTGTAGGAAATTTTTTAATTTTAGTTATTGCAGTCTTCATCTCCAACATTTCTATTTGGTTCCTTTTTAAAATTTCTGTCTCTTTAATGAAATTCTCATAATGTTTTTTCATCATTTTCTGATATCCTCTAGTAATTTATGCATGTTTTCCTTATCTCTATGTGCATATTGAAGTTTTTTTTTTTTGTTTTTTTTTAAGTCTATCCAGTATGTCCAAAATCTGGTACTCTTCAATGATGGTTACTGAATTTTTACCTTGTTCCCTTTAGATGGGCCATAATTTCCTGTTTCTTTCTTTATCTTACAATCCTTTTTTGCACACTGTACATTTTAATATTTTAGTATTTGCTTCTGAGATTTAGTCTCTGAGCTGGCTGTTCCTTAAATTTGTGTCCAGCCAGTAATATGACAACAATGACCTTTCTTGCCATGAGCTAACAACAAGAACAAAAAATGTGAAAAAAAATTTTAGTCTTTGCAAATTGACACTGCATTGGCTGGTGTCCTTCATATTTAGCTCTCCCATGAAGAATATCAAACCAAATCTAAAGTGGAGTGTGCTCTCCATCTTTTCTGAGCCTGCATTTGTCCTGGCTTACAGCCTTAGCAGTTCCTCCATTTACAGGAATTCAAATGCCCCCTCTACTCCTTATGAAGGAGACTTTCTCCCACTCTGGATGCTCTATTGTATGTTTTAAAGCTAACAATCATTTGCCCAAGGGTGCTTTGACTTAATTGTGTCTTACACTACTTTTGCTGTCCCCAAGCTGCATCTACTTGTAGGGCACATTCTGGGAAGGTAAGCCGGAGAAGATTATCCTGGTTGAGTCTTTCAGGCTGCTGCTGGATAGATTGGCATCAACATAAAGACATCCCAGTATTCTTATAGAGGTTACTTTGCTCTTTCCAAAATAAGACCAAAGAACCACTATGGGAATATAGGCTCCCACACTGGAGAGTGGTGGGAAAGGGGCCAACAGGAGTGCTATGAGTTTCTCCTATCATGTTTTTAAGTTGTATTTTCTTGATTCAACAGTCACCCAGGTATTGCATCCTGTTAAATGTTTTCTGGAGTTTTGAAGAAGATGGCTCTGCCAGTTTTTGCTAGTTGTTCAAGATTCTGTGGGGTAACTGTATCCTGGAATGTTTTATGCCACCATCGTGGCTGATGGGAAGTCCCATGTTTCATATGTTGATGTTTTGTTTTCTTTATTACTCAATTCAAAATATTTTCTAATTTCCTTTATTATTTCTTCCTTTACCTGTGGTGTATTTAAAGGTGATTTGTTTCATTTCCAGATATGTGGGAGTTATTGTGGGTGTTATATTTTTATTGCTTTCTAATTTAATTTGCTTGTTGCCAGAAAAGAGTTCATGGAATATTTCATTTTTTGTTTTGAAATCTGTTCTTTATATATATGTGTGCATATGTGTATGTATATGTATATGTTTATGTATACGTATGGATACGGTTTATCATATTAACATGAAGAAAGTGAAAAATGGTGTATGGACGGCTACAGAGAGCCTTTGAAAGAAGATAAGAAGAAGGAGAATGGAAAGTAAAGGATACAGCTTATGAGAATTCTTTAATTTTAATTTTACCACAATCATAATGCAATAATGATAGAATTCACTCTAATATCAGTACTTACAACACAAATTATAATAAATAGAGTTGAAATTACTTTCAGGTAATAAATGTATATGCTTACTCTCCAATAAATACACACATACCTGTACATACAATATGTGCATACACACACACTAACCCACACACAAAATGTAATGAGAAAGCAAGGTTGAATGTGATTTTATTTACTTACTTTATTATATGAAGAAAGTTGGATTCTTTTCTTTATTTTCATTAATTAGATTTTGTTATATTTTATTTAAGTTATCAGTATTGAAAAAGATAATAACAATTCTATTAAGAAAATTAATCATTAACCAATTACAAATATTTATTGAATACCAGGCTACCTTTTAAATAATTTGTGTTGCTTATATGAACATAAAATTTATGGATTAAGAACTTCAGATTAAGAAAATGGTATAACTTTTTCTCTTTGTTTTGTATGTATTATTTTGACAAAAGAATGGAAGGAATATGGTCAAATTTTTCACAAATATATAAATAGTTCTTTATCAGATAATAGACTCAGTACCATAGGTATGCAGAAAACAATATGTACAACAATGTGAATCCAGCCCCACTTTGGTTTCTGCAAACACCAGGGTCTTGTTTGAAATAGTCCTGTCCTCCATAATCTAACATTAGAATATGTTGCTCAGTTGATAAACAAGTGCCCAATTTGTTTTGAAATGAAAAATGAAGCCTGAAACTAACTGAAAGTTAAGAAATAACAAATAACTGTGATTACAAAATCATTATACAGATGCCTTTTATTATAAAATAACAAAAGGTTAATACCTGAAATTGCTGAAACTGACTGGACCTAGCCTAGCCCTGCTATTGTGATGGTCATTCTAAGCAGGTCTCACCCCTGTTTATGTTTACTCTAAACTTAGCCTTTCCCTTGTGTATACTTAATTTTGTGATCATTATTCTAAACTGAACTTACATTTGTTTATAGTTACTTCAAGACTAGCCTCACCCTTGTGTATATTTGTCAGTCTGGTGGTAACCACTTTACTCTCCCTGTTTGAATCCATAAAAACTCCTGCTCCCTATGGTTTGAGGAAGGCAGATTTGAGATACTGGTGTTAATGAACCTGCTTTCTCTCACAACCATCCCGGGGTGGACTGCAATTCATTTGCTCCAGGCAAGAACCCAGAGGGACCCATGCAGGGTTTTCTTTACAAACTTGCTAAAATCACCATGCTGAGAAACAAATAAAAGTTGCTTCCATTTTCCTAAGAGATTTGGTACTATTCCTCAGCTAAAAAAATGACTAGCAAAATTTGAATATTGCATTAAAAAAAAATCAGTATGAAGTCACTTGCTGTATATAGTTAAGCTTGGTAAATATGGGTTTATCCAAATATATGTGTATATGGATCTATTAATTATATTCAAATACCAAATGCTCTGAAATTAGCAAGCTAGAACAAATTCTTTATGTCAAAATATATATGTCTGAAATTTAAATATTAATCATACATCACACTGGATTTTTTTTTCATTTAAGTAATCATCTTTTTTGTTTCACAATAAACAGGAAATTGGATTAAATGTGATCTGAATTAATTTCAAGGCTCAGAGAAAAATTATTACATATGAAGGCTTCCCATATATATGTATAGCAATTACTGCAAATAATAAAAATATGTAAATTTGGTATTTATGTTTTCTATAAAATAATAATGTTAGCTACTATATAATTTTAATTTTACCAGTGTTAATATATTTGAAATTAGTTCCATATATTAATTCAACTCAATATGATTATAACTATACATTGAGCATCTACAATGTTAAAAAATTGTGACAAATACTATGAAATATACAGAGATGAAAAATACAAAGACATTAATAATATAATGGTATATATGACCAGTGACATCAGATATGCAAAATAGTATATTCTTTTGGAAGAAGGAGAAAAACCCACATAAAGGTAGATAAATCAGGAAATTCTTCATTATTATAGAGGTGAGGGAGGGATAGAGGAAAGGGGATGGAATGAGGATAAAAAGGAAGACAGGAAGAATAATTAGAATAATTAACTGCTTACTCTGCCAGAATAGTTCTGTGTTTCTTTAATATTTATGACAAACTTGAATTGTTGATACTCTTTCCTTTCTTTTATAAATGAAACTAAGAGAATTGAAATATATTGCCTAATATTCATGTACTTTCCATTGCACAATTAGGTGTAATTTTGGAGACTTACAGGGGATCCTCCAAGTTATTCTACTTCTAAACCCCAGGACAATTTATCCTAATGTGGCAGTTTAATATTGTTTATGAATTCCAAAAATAAATATTGGATTATGTTTGTGAACTGCTCTGTCCCTCTGGACATATTAGATAATATTGAATTCAGAGATTTTTGCTTTTACTTGATTGAGTTGTGATTAAGGCTTTGATTGGGCCACATCAGTAGGACATTGTGTTCCAATCTCCTTGGTGGGCGGAGACTCATGGAGAAACTGCCCTGCAGAGAAAGGAAGTTAGAGTTTTGATCCTGGAGCCTGGGAAGTAATCACACAGAGAAGCAGATACATGAGGAAGGAGAGAAGTCTCCATTAAACACAGTCAAAGGCCTTGGGAAGAGAGATGAGCCATCCACCTGATAGTCTACAGCTGACCTTGTGGAGAAAGCAGAGCAGCTGAGCCCAAAGAGATATGCACCCTGGGAAGAGGAGAACCCAGGAAGACTGAACCCTTGCAGATGCTGGCAGCCATCTTGCTCCAACACATGGCAACAGACTTTGGTGAGGGACATAGCTTATGCCTTATGGCCTGGTAATTGTAAGCTTCTACCCCAAATAAATACCTTTTATAAAAGCTGACAGATTTCTGGTATTTTGCATTAGCACCCCTTTTGCTGCTAATACACCTAGCCTGGCCAGTTTTCTGTCCTGAAACAAACCCCAAATTGTTGAGCTATTTTTGAGACAGCCTAAGGTGTGGAGCAATTTCCTATCCAAAGACAGACTTATTTCCACCACATACATATACACAGCCTTTCTGGGGAAGTCAGGAACATACCTAGAGACTTTCCCCTACGTCCTTTTCTAGTATGCAGATGTTTCAGTATGTTTCCATTCTATATCCTGGGGAAGATATTAGGTAGAATGAAAGGCCTGACAATACCTAACACCCTAAACTGAGAACAAGCAATTCCAGCTGCTTATCAGGTTGAAATCTCTCAGTGGCAGGACTCTCTCCCCCTGGGGTTTTATAAGTATTCCACCCTCGGGCAGCACAGATTTCTGTCTCTTCTCTTAGGTGAAGTGGGTGAAGTGAGGCATGTAGAGCTGTCATCCACTGACCCTGACCTGAGCAGTTGGTCTCACCAGGAGAATGGCCATGATAGCATCTCTTCCCCTGCTCTTTTGGACCCTTTATGCCATGTGAGTAACAAAGCTTTCATTTGCTGAAAGTTTCTACTGTTCCTGAGCCTGTGTTCCCACGATGTACCATATAGCAACTAGCTTCACAAGCTTCTTTCACCCACCACAGAACCTGTTTTAAAAGGGCTTTATGGATACTCACCATAGAAAAACTGCCAAATGATATAAAATTAATAACTAGAAAAATTACAGAGGTAATAGAATATTTTAAAGTCAGAATTTTTCATCCATTTTCATACTCTTCTGGGCAGGTAGCCATGGTAAGTATTCTCTAAGATGGACTCCAATAATTGCCACTTTCTGATACTCACACCCTTATTTAATCCCGTTTTTTCAATGTGGCCTGGACTTACTGATTTACTTATAGCAAAAAGAAAGTAGCAAAGTGCTAATATGTAACTTCTGAGATTAGATAATGAGAAGAATGTGGCTTTTGTCTTCAGTGCTCTTTCTCAATCTTTTTTGAAATAATCACCTTGGGGAAAGTAGCTTCCATGTCATGAAACATCCCTGTAGAGAAGCCTACAAGATGAGGGACTAAGGCCTTCGAACAAGCATGTTGATGAGCTTATAAATAGGATGCCCCTCTAGTAGAGACTTTAGGTGATACTGCAGCCCTGGTTAACAGCTTCACTGAAATATTAAGGGAGATTGAGTCAGAGACACCCACATGATCTATAACCAGATTCCTGACCAAAGAAGCTGTGAGATAAAAATCAAACAAAGATACTGTTTTCTTAGATAAATTTTGGACTATTTTGCTACACAGTAATAAATAATACAGTAGCATCAAATGTTGCTAGACTGTCACACTCTGTATTTTCCCTTAAAAAAATTGACACAGCAATTCCCTCCTAACCATCCCAATTCAAATGTCCCAAATTGTAATGGAGCATCTAAACTAATCATCAAAAATCACATTTAAAATCACTGTTCAAATGCCTGAATTATGTAGCCAAAGTCTGTAGTAAGCATTGGAAATAAATTTGAAATGAATCAAAATATATGAGAAATAATATATACTCTTAAAACAAGAATGTACCTTGCAAAATTGTCTTGTAATGATGTATTTTATCTGGAAAGTCAGTTATAACTTAGTTCTAAGAGACCCAGACAATGTCATAAAAATACAAAAGCCTTTAAATAAGAATATGTAAAGCTCTGGTATATTTCCCTTTTTATCATGTATGTGCAATTTTTTGCATTTATGCAATAGGTATTGGGCTGAGTTATTTAATACACTATTGGGATTGTATATCAACATGTGAATTTTATACTGAATATGATATGTGATAATATCATAAATGAATGGACACAAGGCTGAAGGCTTTGGAAAGAAAAAAAATTATGAATATATCAATGCATTCAGCCATTACTTTTACATTAAGTCATTTTTATCTTTTAATTACTTTGTGTCTTGAGCATTTTTGCAAGACACATAAAATTCTAAAACATGTTTTGATTTCCACTTGAAACCAAAAGTCATTCTGCCCATTCTCCTCCAAAATCCATTTTTCTTAAAGTCAAGGAAAGTGAGAAATAGAAAAGAAAATTCATCTTTGATAAAACTAGGAAAAAACACTGAACAAAACTTAAAATGAAATAAGGTTCTGTTTTAGTTTCTTAACTGCTAAAAAAAAATACCATACAGTGGGTTGGCTTAATGATAGAAATTTATTGGCTCATGGTTTTGAGCCTAGAAGGTCAAAATTGTAGTGTCAGCAAGATGATGCTTTCTCCCTGAAGACTGTGCCTTTTGGGAGCTGTCTGCCAGCAATACTTGGTCATTGACTTTTCTTTCTGAGATGGTTTGGCTAATGTGTCAACTCGGCCAGATAAGTGCACCCAGTTGTTTGGCCAAGCAAGCCTGGGCTAATTGTAATATAAGGGTATTTATGGACTTCAGTCATCCATGAGTTTATTGCATAGATGGCTGATTTCATCTAAAATCAACCAGAGAGATTGCCATCAGCAATGAGTGATGTTTTCTCCAATTAGTTGAATGCCTTAAAATGGGAAGTGATTTCAGCATTCAGAGAGAATTTCCCAGCTTGTCTTTTGGACAGCCAGCGTTTCCTGGGAATTCATCAAGGACTTTCATCAGAGCTCCTGGTTTGCAGCCTGCCTGTAGAATCTGGACTTGTGCATCCCCACAGTCACTTGAGAGAATCTTATAAAATCTCATATTATTTACAGATACCTCCTGTTGATTCTGTTTCCCTAGAGAACCCTGACTAATACAGCTTGGTACCAGGAGTGGTTCTTGAGGAACAATATCTTAAACATGGAATTTCTGAAGTGGTTCTGGGAGTTTTGCAATTGGCTCTCTACTCTAATTGGACTCAAGTGTACTAATGATTCTCTTTCCAATAATGAAGAGGCCACTAACAGTTCATGGCATGAGTCGGCAATGGAGATATGCAAAATATTATCACTAGATACCCCTACTTCCATGCTTATAAGAGGCAAGGATCTGGGTGAGAGTGTTTTCAACACCTTTACAGAGTTTCATGGAGTCAAAAGTTTCAATGATGCTGTCTGGCTCCTCCTAGATACTCTGAATACAGTTACAAAAGAAAGGGATGAGCTAAAGGCTTCAAATTTGCAACTTAAATGCCACATGATGTGGAAATTTCTATGTGTGCTCTGAAAGAAAATCTTGTTTCAGGCAGCCACAGGCTTGAGATCTCTGAAAACCAGACTCAGACTCTCATTGTATGAGTAGAAGAGTTACAAAGGAAACTAAAATCTCAACCTTGCAGGGTGCCTTCTATTAAGTGAAGGTATTGATTGGAAAAGAGAGAAACCCTGAGGATTGGGATGGAGACATATAGGATGATGATGATATCAGGGGGGACATTGGAACCCTAAATTTTGTTGAGACATTGCCAGATAAACCTGCGATGGCCTGCCCTGTGGAGACCACACTTTGTCAACCTTGTATCACCCAGCCTCCAGCCTGCCCGAGGGAGTTTGGACCTCCTCCCAGCCCTGAGGCAGGTACCAGCCAAACTAAAGCCTACACTCCCCAGTCTCTGGCCTGCCCCAGGGAGTCATACAATGAGCCTGAGAAAGAAAACTGAGAACCAAAGAGACCCCTTGTTACCTTAAGTGCAGAGAAATTTGCAAAGAACAGACAAATTTTTCACCCTAAGCCAGGGGTTCTTAACCAAGGGTCTGTGGAAAGATTTCAGGGGATCTGTGAGTTTGAATTGAAAAAAAAAATCAAGTTATTATCTTTATTTTCTCTGATCTCTAACTGAAATTTAGCATTTCCTTCACTTATAAATGTATGCAATAAATAAATTACAGTAGTAGTCATTTCACCTGACTGGCAAAGGGGTCCGTGGAACAAAAAAGGTTAAGAACCCCTGTCCTAGGTTATTTCAGCTCATTTACCTTGCCCTTCTCTCAAAATTACTTCCACAAAATGCTGATCCATGAAGAGCAACCTCCATTAAGGGGTTAGAGAAAGCTAGAAAGAACTGAGCAGGGCACCTGTGCCAAGACACCCCAATCCAAAAGGTGTGGGAGTATGCAAACAAAAGAAAAATAAATTATACCACAAATTAGATCAAATGCGAACAAATCAACAATGAAAATAAGGAAGGATTAAAATTAGGGCTTCACTAGAGTTGCTAGTGTAGTTTCTCAAGAAGCAACTACAGGATAACACATGGAGATAAAAAGTGAGCAAACTGATTTCAGGAAAAAAAGTGTAAGAGAAAAAATAATTTTACTATAATGAAAATTGAATTACAATTAGCAAACACTGAATTGGACAAAGTTTTGAAATTATGTAAAATCAAATTAGAAGTGAACAAAGAGTAAAAAAGAAGAGAAAGACAATGAAAAATATGGAAAATTAACAACTAACAAATCTCTGTCAGTAGCAAACAATAAATAACCCTTGAGAAAATCATATATATAATAAAAATTATTTTTAAATAAAGGAAAACCTGTATTAGCACCTTAAATGGCCCAAATTTCCCAAGGTGGGGGGAAATTATGAATACCAGGCCAATCTTGATGAGGTACTGAACTACAATAATAAAAATATTCTAAGGAAATTTAAGTAAAAGATTAAATCATCTCTAAAAGAAACAAAAAAAAAAAAATACAAGCTCATCTCAGACTTATTAAGAGCAATGTTTATAATGTTCTTTCATATGAGAAAGCATGACTCAAATATTTTACAACTTATGTGTCTCAAGCTTGCATTCAAAGTACATAGGAAAGAGATGCCTATTTTTAAATGGGAAAGCTCAGAATTTTCTCAACTTCTGTAATGGAATGTATAAGTAGATTCTTCAAAAGCTGTGATTTTAAGCTGGCTGGAATAACTAAAGTAAAAATATAACAAAAGAGGAGGTTTGCAGAAGTTTAAATGTACTAAGATCCTACATTTTTTAGTTCAGGGATCAAGGTAAAACTGCGTAGAATAAAAATCATTAAAAACACAAATTAAAGTGAAAAGGATAAATAGGTTAGAAAGAATTAATATTATTAGAAAGAAAAAAAGTGAAAAAATTCAGATCTGTAATTAAAGTTAAAATGCAATAGAAATATTAAAAATGAAAGCATAATATAATTTTATAAAATGAATGGCAAATAGCTGGCATATCAATAAACTTAAGTGCAAAGTATACATAATAGGGAAGCGGGTGTGGGTCAATGGATAGAGCCCCCGTTTACCAAGCAGGAGGCTCCGGGTTCGCTTCCTGGGGCCTCCTTGTGAGAGCAGGCCGGCCCGCGCGGCGCAGTGGACTGATGCAGCAGGACCTCACAGCAAGGGGGAGATAAGCAGACACGGAAGAAACACACAGTGAATGGACACAGTAAAAACACAAGCAGCAAGGGGGGATAGGTAAATAAATAAATAAATCTTTAAAAAAAAACAAAGTATACATGATACCAGTGTCTAAGATTTTTAAAAAAATATATGGGGAGTGGATGTAGTTAAGTGATTGGGCACCTGCTTCCCATGTACAAGGTCCTGGGTTCAATCCCTGGTACCTCCTAAAGAAATATATGTGTGTGTGTGTATGTGTATGTGTACTTATATACACACACACATATAAAAATACATCAGGGGTTACAATGCTACTGCCAGAATATAATAAATTCTAAATACAGCAATGGTAGAAATAAAGGTAGCTTATAATGTACAATCTTTAATGAAAATATAAGGGTCATAACTTTTTTTAAATTGAGGTAAAATTCACATAACATAAAATTAACAATTTTAAAGTGTGCATTTCAGTGGCATTTATACATTCTCAGTGTTGTACAAACATTACCTCAATCTACAAAATTTTCATCATCCCCAAATAAGATCTGTACAAATTAAGCAGCCAGTCTTGATTCCCCTTACCTCTTCCCATTTCCTAGCAAAAACTAATCTGCTCTCTCTTCCTATGGATTTATATATTCTGGGTATTTCATATAAACGGAATCACACAATATGGGACCTTCCGTGTCTGGCTTCAGTGGAGTGATTTGCTAAATATTGCACTTTGGAAATATAGACTCAGTCACAGCAGAGACTTTCAGCAAATGATCCCTTTATTACTTACACATCACAAAGGGTCCAAAAGAACAGGGGAAGAGATCACATTATGGCCAGTCCCACAGTGCAGCCAACTGCTTGGATCAGTGTAGGTGGATAGCAGCTCCACATGCCTCACTTTATGTAGGAGGGGAGGGACAAACCTTTTCTGTCCAATTGCTGGGTATTTATATACCCTAAGGGGAGGGGGCCTGACACTGAGAGTTTCTGCCCTGATAAGTGGCTGGAATTGCTGGTTCCTAGTTTGGGATTTAAGATACTTTTAGACCATTCAAATAGACCTAATGTCTCCTCCCCACACCACCCCTGGTTGTGCAATGGAAACATATTGAAACATCTGCACACAATAGAAAAAGAGTGGGGAAAGGGAGGTAGGCTATGGCTGGGAGTTGGCTGGTAGGCAGCTTCTTTCACTTAGCATAATATTTTTGAGATTCATCCACATTGTAGTAAATATTAATCCTTCCTTTTTATGGCTGAGTAATATTTCATTTTATGGATATTCCACATTTTGTTTATGCTTTCTTCCATTGATGGACATTTGAGTTGTTTCTATCTTTTGGCTATTCTGAATAGTACTGCTATGGACTTTCATGTACAAGTATTTATTTGAACACTCATTTTTTATTCTTTTGGGTATATTGGCAGTTTGAAGCTTCTGTGGACCACAGAAAATCATGTTCTTATGGTTATCCATTCTTGACATGTAAACCAATTGTAGGTGGGAACTTTTGACTAAATTACTTCAGTTCAGGGCCTTTAATTAGATCTTGTGACCCAGAGTGGGTCTTAATCCTCTTACTGGAGCCCTTTATAAGTGGAGGAATAAAAAGCCACAGAT
>JAQZBX010000191.1:77829-124683 GCA_029593785.1 Cabassous unicinctus
AAAAAAAAAAAAAAGCACTTGTTGAAATTCTGTGTCCATTAATATAAATATGACATACAGGAAGATACTTTACATAAAATAGGGTGAGATATAGGGAAAATAGTTTGCAGCAACATCTTTAAAGTGAATTTTTCCAGCAAATATAAATTTAAATAATTATCTCAGCTAAATATCAGCCTCCTGAAAATATTAACTATTCAATAGAAAATAATTATTTAAAATATTTTAGTATTGCCATATTCGTGAAGTATATAAACAGGAAATATTTTTGCAAATAGTGTTATTTCATGTCTGTAAAACTCTGAAGAATAACCCAGATTGTGTTTGGAAACTCAAGAAACTCTATTTAAAAGGTTAGCTACAAAATTAATGAAAAAAAAAAGAAGCCTAACATTTGTTTTTATAAATATAACAATAGAAAATTTACTGAGTAAAAGACTCCATTTACAATGGCAAAAAAGAAAAAAGAAGAAAATATGATATATGTTGGCAATGAACTAGAGGAATGAGTTTTATGTAAAGGAAACTTAAAATGTTGTGTGGGACATAAAATAAGATTTGAATAACTGGAAACACAAAACCTGTTCTTGGTTTGAAGGTCTTAATATTTAAATAAGTCATTTCACCCCAGATTAGCCTGAAATGTAATAAAGTAATTTTTGGAACTTGACAGTTCTAATATTAGTGTTCATAAGAAATAATATGTAAAACATCCAAGATATTCTGAAAAATATCATTAAGGGGAAATAGTTTCATCAGAAAAATTAAAGATATTATAAATACATGATAATTAAAATTGCTTCATATTGGCCTATAAATAGGCAGGCAGATAAATGCCATTGATTAGAAAACTGAGAAATAAACACAATTACAGGAACTTAGAACATGATAAATTGCCAGTCCAAATTAGTGAAGACAGTATGTGTATGCTGCAATTAAAGTTAGAATAAACAGCTAACCATCAAAAAGAAAATAATTCTGATTTTTAAATTCTCTTTACACAAAAATTAATTGCAAAAATGAATCAGAGATTTAAATATTAAAACCTGGATCTATAAAAGTGCTATAATAAACAGAAGTATGTTTTAAATTATTTTTAATTGGGGAAGTCCTTTATAAGCAAACTAAAAAAATTTTGATGGAATGATGCCATTTATAAAGTCATATGCATATCATGAATATGTTTTTATTCTTTTAATTTTTATATTAAAGTTTGAAATTCTCCCTTTAGGACATGTCTGAGTATATAAAGGAAAAAGAAAATGGGTCGGTGATCATAAAAACAAAACGGGAATCCCTGTAGAATTTCAAAATAAGCAGGAACACCCTCAAACACAAATGAATTATTCTGAGTAATTTTCTTTAAATGACTTCAAACTTACAAAGATCTTTGAAATTTCTTTACGGGTGAACTGAAATTCATATTGGGTTGCATATGAAAACATCCTCAAAAAGTCGCTTAACATTCATGATGCCACAGAAATGTTATAGATAGTATCCCTATATCCCATCTCAAAACATGGCATACTGTAAGGGTCTTGCAGACTTTTGGCCACTGTGGATACTTAATTTTTTTTAACATATTTTTTTTTATATAGGTTGTGAATTTACAAAACAATCATGCACATGTGTAGAATTTCCATGCAAAACTCCTTCACCAACACACCACACAGCAGTGTAATATTTGTTACAGATTATGAGATAGTATTATCAGACTATTACCACCAACCATGGTCCATAGCATACATTTGGCACACTTTTTCCATACCCTCCCCCCCACTATCAACATAGTACATTTTTGGCATAGACGCATGAATATTACAGTATTTCTGTTAACTACAGTCCATAGGGCACAGCAATTGTATTTTTCCCATGCTTTTCCACATTCCCACCATCCTGCAATAGTGATGTACATCTGCTCTACCTCAAAGAAGGACACTCTGGCATCTTTACCATCAACCACAATTTTCATCCACCTCTGGGTTCACTGTGCCATTCAGTCCCTAGATTATTCTCTAGCTTTCTTTCAATTGACATTTACATCCTTAGTATACTTTTCGGCCACAATTCCATTTATAAACCAGCTGCTACTTACTATAATGTGTTACCATCAACTCTATCCATTTCTACACTTTTACAGTCAAATTAATTAAAACTTCTACATTCATTAAGCATCAGTATCCTTCTCAGTCCTCCTTTTATTTCCTAATAACCTATACTCTAGGTTTTTACTCCATGCATTTATTCTTTGTACTTAGTTCATAATTATGAGTCCATACAATATTTGTCCTTTTGTGTCTGGCTTACTTCACTTTGCATAATATCTTCAAGATTCATCCATGTTATCATATGTGTCCTAATTTCATTTCTTTTTACTACAGCATAGTATTACATCATATGTATATACCATGTTTTGCTTATCCTTTCATTGGTTGATGGACACCTGGGTTGTTTCCATCTTTTGGCAATTGTGAATAATGCCACTATGAACATTGGTGTGCAGATGTCTATTTGTGTCACAGTTTTCAGTTCTTCTGGCTATATTCTTAGTAGAATTGCTGGATCATTTGGCAGTTCTCTATTTAGCTTCCTGAGGAACTACCAAATTGTCTTCCACAGAGGCTGCACCATTTTACAATCCCACCAACAGTGAAGGAGTGTTTCTATTTCTCTACATCCTCTCCAGCACTTATTGTTTTCTGTTTTCTTAATAATGGCCATTCTATGTGGTGTTAAGATGACAGCTCATTGTCATTTTGATTTGCATTTCCCTAGTAGCTAGTAATATGGAACACTTTTTCACGTGCTTTGGGCCATTTTTATTTCCTCTTTGGAGAAATGTCTATTCAAACCATTTCTTATTTCCTTAAATTGGATTGTTTGCTCTTTTATTGTTGAGTTGTATGATCTCTTTATATAGAATAGAAATCAAACCCTTATTGGATACGTGGTTTCCAAATATTTTCTCCCATTGAGTGGGCTGCCCTTTCACGATCTTGATGAAGTCCTTGAATCACAAAAGTGTTTAAGTTTGAGGAGGTCCCATTTATCCATGTTTTCTTTTGTTGGTTGTGCTTTTAATGTAAGATTTAAGAATGTACCACCTGTCACCATGCCTTGAAGATGTTTTTCTACATTTTCTTCTAGGAGCTTTATGGTTCATGCTTTTATATTTAGGTCTTTGATCTATTTTTTATTTAATTTTTATATAAAGTATGAGATAGAAATCCTTTTTCTTTCTTTCGGCTATGGATATTAAATTCTCCCAACACTATTTATTGAATGGACCGTTCTGCTCCAGCTGGTTGGGTTTGACAGACTTGTCAAAAATCACTTGACAATAAGTGTGAGGGTCTGTTTCTGAACCATCAATTCAGTTACATTAGACTATGTGTCTATCTTTATGGCAGTGCCATGCTGTTTTTACCACTGTAGCTAGGTAATATGATTTAAAGTGTGGACACTTAATTTTGACTTTAATATTTCTAATAAGAACAACCCAGACTTGGGTCCTACATTCCACATTGTTTCACATTAGAATTAGTGAACAAAAAAAAAGGATTTTCTGAGACATTCATTATATCTATTTACTAACTCACTATATAAAAACATTATCATTCAAATATAGTATCCTGTGGGGTTTGATATCAACTTGCAGTTTCTCTAGCCGATCTAGTGTAAATATCAGCCAGTCCTAAGGATTTTCTGGTTCTATTTTCCAACATTTTCTTTCTTCTGTATAATTATGCTTATTCAATTTCTCATTTTATTCATCTTTATTAAATTTAAGATCATTTCTTACAACAGAGTACACAGAGAAGCTTTATGCTCCACTATAGAGGTTTTAATTATTATCCTTACACCTGATTTCTGAGTCAGAATCCCAAATGTCTTCTCTGTGAAATTATAAAACACTTTGTAGCTGTTTGGCAATTTGATGTAATTATGAATTCCAAAAATATAATTGGGTCATGCTTATAAACTGATCTGTTAATCTGGGCATGATTAAGTTATGATTAAGGTGTTGACTGGGCCATGTCAGTAGGGTGTTGAGCCCCACCCTTTGGTGGGTGGGGGAACTCAATATAAAAGGCAAGGCAAAGGACAGAGGGAGCAGTTTTTGAGAAGCAGTTTTGATGTTGGATTTTTGATGTTGGAGAGAAGGCCCCAGGAGAAGAAAAGCGAGCCATTCACCTCATAGTCTAAAGCTGACCTTGTGGAGGAAACAGAGGAGCTAAGCCCAGAGAGAAATGCAGCCCTGGGAAGAGAGGAACCCAAGAAGCCTGAACCCTGGCAAATGTTGGCAGCTGTCTTGCTCCAACACTTGGCAATGGACTTTGGTGAGAAAAGAAACTTACGCTTTATGGTCTGGTAACTGTGGACTTCTACCCCAAATAAATACCCTTTATAAAGACAACCCATTTGTGGTATTTTGCATTAGCACCCCTTTGGCTGACTAATACACACTTGTTTTTCAATTTGACCTTTAGAATTTTCTGAAAAAGTAAACATTGATACTGATGAGATCTGTAGGACCTTACACTATTTTATTAATATAGATTGCTTCAAAAGATTTTTTTTTTATCATTAAAAGAATGCTTTTGCTTGGGATGGGGGGTGCATAGGGGCGTGTAAGCGATAATTTTTTAAAATACAGGAAACACGAAATGTGACTTGGTACTCAAATTGTTAAAAATGCTTATTTGAAAAGTAAACCAAAACCATCATTTTAGCCTGGAGCAGAGCTGCTAAGCCAACTAGGAAAAAAATGCCTTCTGTGGGACATTTGCCTGCAGGCAAAATCTTTTGTTAAAAGTGCTGCACAGCAGCTAAGTCACTAAGTGGGCTGTATGAGAAATTGCAAAACGTTAAGGCTCGACTGCTTAGCTCTCTTCCTCTGAAACCTTGTTCTAGAATTTAGAAGGGAAAATAAAGTTATAGCCTTAAGAAAGAAAAATATTCTCATTGTACAGTTTTCAACTTGAGAAACTCTGAGTGAGTGCCTACATGTTGCAGAGGTTTTGATTAGAAGTTAAGGGGAAAAACATCAATGCTTCCTGATTCTTGTGATCTTATGTGATTGCAAAAATATCACACTAGCTTATTGCAAGAGACTGAACCAGAAAAATCTAGACTCAAAAAGCCAGACCTAAATTATGACATAAAATTCAAATGTCAAAATGAATTTTTTTTTCCATTGCTTCATGTATTTTATTTTCACCCTGTACTGCTGCCAAAGTAAATTATTAAAATGGTAAACTGGCTACATTAGTTTAAACAGACACCGAGTATTTTGATGCTGCTTTTGCTATTTAATGTAGACAATAACCTATTGTATACTTTGGTTACTCTACATTGCAATTGTGGAAGATAATGATATTGAGAATGGATGAAAATGATGAATTATGAATAAAGTAATTATGATGCAATCTCCAAACAGAGTACAAAGCATACATAGTAAGAGCGGCTTTATGAAATATGTAGAGGGGTCACGAATGCACTTATGGAATTAATTAGCTAGTTTTGAATTGTATAACCATGAATAAGCAAATTACTCATGCAGGTGAGGGAGATGTTCTCAAGGTATCAATGTAAATATTTAAGTTATAGATTCAGTTTCTGGAATAAAGCAAGTATATTAGGCAATGCAAAAATGATTTTAACCTTTGACTCTTAAGTATATCCCTTTAGTTCATTATTTATTTATTTTACAAGGATAGGTCTATTAAATAAGGATTAAAACTCAAGAGATTATAAATAAATCCATGTACTTCAGAAGGAAGTTGAGTAAATATATCTTGCTTTGACAAACTGTTCTTCATGTGCTACTTTCCAAACTATGCAGTTAACATCGACATTTTCCTCTTAATAAAAAAGCAAGCACAATACAATAAATTTAAAGTGAAGCTAGAGTAAATAAACAGCCTTTGTGGATGCATTGTAGTATTTGATCTTGATGTAAAAAATATTTTATTTTAATTCAAATCCTTCATTGTCAACAATAGGAAGCAGAACTAGATATGCCTAGGTGAGGTTTCATCTCAAATTTCTCAAGGGTTTTCTGAGATGGTCTGGATTAATGGAGAATTCATTTACAGAATCTCATTAACAGTGGTTCTCATCCTGGGCTGTGCCTTGGAATCACCTGAGGAATTAAAAAACAAAACAACATATGCCTGAATTCCAGCTTCTGAAATACTGATTCAATTGGTCTGCGGAGCAGCCTGGGCCACAGGAGTGTTAGAAACTACTCAAGTGGTTCTGATCTCTATAGCAGAAGGGCCTTGTATCCTGTACATTATCAGTGTGACTTCTTTCAATGAAAACAAATGTCTTTTTAAAAAAATTTTGACACAGTTTCAGATTTATAAAAAAGTTGCAAGGGTAAGCCCAAGATATCCCATATCTCATTCACCAAGAATCCCCACATGTATATATATCACTACATATGCTTTATCCTTCTCTCAGTCCCCTCTTCATATGCACACGTACACACACACAAATATACACAGATGCTCCTTACTCAACTTTATTCTTAAATATTTCAAGAACATTCTTTTGTATAAACACAGTACAATTGTCAAAACAAGGAAATTCACATTGATACCATGCTATTATCTAATCTACAGATATTGCTCAAATTTTTAGCATCTATGGAGATAATCATATGCATTTTCTTCCTCGACTTATTAATAGGGGTATTACACTATTTCACTGATGGATTTCTTACTGTATTATATTTTTAATATGATTTTTGGATACAGTTCACCAATGTTGTATTTTGAAATTTTGCATCAATATTCACAAGTGATATAAGTGTGCAATTTTCTTTTCTTTGTAACGTCATTTTTCAGACTCTGGTATACTTCTTTTAAAAATAGGCTATTTTCCTCGATTGTCAATTCTTTTGAAAAATGTATGCAAATTACAAATATCTTCTTTGAAATTTGGTAAAATTCCCTAGTGAAATCATTGTGGCTTGGTGCTTGATTGAGAGTATTTTCTTGATAATTTTCTCTATATTTTCCAGACAATTGATCTGTTTAAGCTTTCTCTCTCTCAATTGGGATCAATTTAGGTAACTTATTTCCTAGGAAATTATCCATTTTATCTAAGATTTGAAATCTATTTACATAGATGTTTGTAAAGCATTCTCTTTTGTTTAAAAAATGAATTATATCTCTCTTATTTCTTATTTTTTCTATTTGTTCTTTTTCTCCTTTTTTGAGTTATTTTTTTATTTTTAAAGGAGCTTTAGAATACATAAATGTTACATCAAAATATAGGGGATTCTCCTACACCCCAACCTCTCTCCCTCCCACACTTCCCCCATTAACAACATCTTTCATTAGTGTGGTATATTTGTTACAATTGGTGAACACATATTGAAGCACTGCTACTAACCATGGACTATAATTTACATTAGAGTTTACACTTTATCCCACACAATTTTGCAGGTTATGACAAAATATATAATAGCCTATATCCATCATTGCAATACCATGCAGGAAAATTCCAATGTCCCAGAAATGCCCCATGTTGTACCTATTCTTCCCTCTCCCTGCCCTCAGAACTTCTGGTGGCCACTGCCTTTATATCAATGATACAAATTCTTCCACTGCTAGAATAATAATAAGTCTACTTTAGTCCATTATTCATTCCCTAATCAATTTCTTAATTGAAATCCACAGATTAAGATAAGTGTTTATGGTATCTTTTTTTTTTTTTTAATTCTGGAATGTCAGTTTTACCTTTTACTTATGAATTATTATGTTTACTTTAAATTTCCATATGGAAGAGTCTTTTTTGGTAAATATTTTTTGTTGCATTTTAATCAGTGAGTGCTATTTGTAATATTTATAGTTTAAACTATCAAATAGTCTGTTTTATCTCAGCTGAAATAAACTCAAGAAATCATGTGTATAATATCTTGAAATTCAGCCATGGCTACAGAAACTCTTCTTAAATCTGAAAGTAGCAGCTAAGAAAGATATTGGGAATACTGAACAGTGCTAAGAATGGGGTGCCATGCAGTAATGTTTAAAGTCTACTAATGGCTGATTAACAATTTGAAGATGCAAAGCATAAGAAACTACCATATGGCTTACATAAGAAGAAAAGGTAAAATCCCCAATTGGATCTATGGATTCAGAGCAATAGAGCCTGGATTCTGAGTCCTGTCTACACACTTTATCTGTATCAAGATAAAAAAAAATTAAAAAAAAAAAAAAACTGTAGTGGAAAAAAGTGTAGGAAGACTCCAAGGCCAGACTCCCTGGGTTCAAAAAATTGCTCAGAAACTTGAAGACTATGTGATGGCTGCTTTATTATTTTTTCCACAAATCCTTATTTAGTGCCTACTTTGTGCCAGACCTATTAGAAACTAGACATACATTGGTGAACAAAGTAGATATAGAGCCTGCCTTCAAGGAACTTAACAGTTTACTACATTGATGAAGGTGACAGGAAATTAACATTAGCAAAATTTAAAATAATTACAATTTTTTTAGTAAGTGTTGTGCGGGAAATAACACTAATGAGTGGTGGAAGAGGAGGGAATTATATTAAAAAAGAGAAGAAAGATCTTTGGAGAAAAATGAATTAAACCTTCTCTTCTAGCGTGTAAAATTTATCTTCTCCTGGTTCACTTTTGCCTTTGAAACATATGGTTCTCCTGGTTGTTTCCATGACCACAATTAAATATAGCAGAAGTTTCTTCTGGTCCATTTGGCTAAAAAGATATTTTGTCAAATTTTACAAATATTTAAAAAGCTGTAGATTGAAGCAATTCACGTCAATACCACTGATTTATTCCTTTTAACTTCAGATTGCCAAAGAAAATTTCTCAATTGTGGACTATGTGCAATTAAATATATCAGATGTGTAATGCCCACACTATCAGCATTGCTACTGTTTGTCTTAGAAGACGTCAATATTTTGGAGATGAAAAGGATATTTACTGTTAAAAGTCAGTAGCTGAAAAAATGGGCACCTGTAATGAAGAAATGATTTAGAAAAAGAGAAACTTTTTACCAAAACTTTAATAAACTTACAACTGTTCAGTCTGGTTTGTTTTGTTATTTCATTTTAGGCAACTTGGTATCATCAATGGGAATAAAAGATAAAGAGAACAAGAATAACTGAGGTCACTAATATAATACTCAGTTCTCACTTCACGTTTACATTTTTCTTTATTCCATCTATAATAGAGTATCTATGTGATTATTTTCCCCTATATTTATATTGCAATAAAAGAATACCCAAAACTATGTTTCTGTAAGAAGAAAAGGAAATTACATGTTATCTTGAGGAAGGAAAAAGGGGAGCATTAATTATAAAAAGCAATGTCTAATGCAACTCTGCAAACAAAGAAACAAACAAACAAAAAAACCTGTGGAAATCTCTGATATTAAAAGAGTCCACAGGTACATTAATACAGACATGAGCACATGTCCATGGCACAAGACTCAAAGAAGAGAATAGGGAAGCATAAGGATTAAAACCTGAACACTGAATGACCATAAAACCTGAAATTTATTTAATTATTTTTTTGCTAGCACTAGATTTTGAATATATAATATCTAACCCCTTTACAGCATTGCAGGGTGGGTATCCTTATTCAATTATGGAGCTAGAGCAAACTATGTTTAATAAAAGTAAATAACTGCCTGAATTTTCCTCAGCCATTAGGAAAGCTATCTCGAAAGTGTTAGGGAAAGGCCCTTCTGAGACGTAGAGAACAGGGTAGTCTCCCAGACAGGAAGAATATGATCTGAAAATCATTTGACTGCACAGTCTGATGAATTATGTACCAGAGAAGGTTCAGATAGTCACTGAGGTAGTTGCATTACTGTTGGAGGAATCATGGAGAAGGGGAAAATTGGGAAGGTGTAGCTTGTGTTTTCAAAAGAAGAAGAGATTAGATTCTGTAAATTATAAGCAGATGTGATTATATAGACCCTGGGCAAGGTTGTAGAATCAGATATTCAAAATTTGTGTGCTTAAAAAATGAAACCATTAACCACTAGGAACATTAATGGGTTCATTTAGTTTACGTCATTTACGACTAATCTAATTTTCTTTTTTTCTTGTGTGGATTTGCAAGGCATTTATCAAGGTTTTCCATATAGGCTAGTGGATGGGAAAAGGAATGTGGGTTATGCAGCAAGAAGTTTCTAAAGGCATTTTTTCATGACATTTTAATCAATAACGTGAATAAAGATATTGAATATATTGTACAAAATTTGCAAATAACAGAAAGTGGTGAAGTATTAGAATCTAAAATAATGTCATTGTAACAGAGTAATCAGCCAATTGGATCAACTTGAAAGTGGATAAAGGCAAATCTTGCATTTAGCTGGAAAAAGAGATAGAAGAAAGTGGTAATGTGATTTAGCAACAGCACCTGGAATGTGAGGAGGCTTGGCATCTGAATATTAGTTAGTAAGCTCAATATTGATCTGCAATATATTGGTACAATGTACCAATTATTCTTAATGCTAGCCTACATTAATAGAATAGTAGTTGTCTAGTTTTAATGTTAATTGACATTACTTGACATGCTGGTTAAACTGTGGAATTTGAGAATATAAGCAAAATAAGCAAAGCATTTCTTATTACAGAGCTATCCAAAGATGAAAGAAATTGCATCTGGGGGTTGTATATTCTAAATTATTGCAGTTCTCAAAAATAGAAACTTGTGAAAATATATCCAAATAAATGATCCACACAAAGCAGGGAATATATATACGTATAGTTTCATGGACGTTAGAAGTAGTCACTTATACACAGGTGCTCCAAATGTGGGTAATATCTATCAATATTTACCATATAAAAGAAATTAAAACATTTTTTTTAAAAATATGAATTGTTAATTCAATTAAAATAACAATAATAAACCTGTTACGTGTTAACAGCATATTCTTATGAACCATAGTTCTAATTTCCAAAAATATATTTGTGAGAAAAGTGTGGCATTTTTGCAGATCTATTTTTGACTCAATAGACGACTACTTCTACATTCAATCTATTGTATCTTGTTATTTTATTTGAAATACATGAAGAAAATCTGGCCTCATATAGATATATAAATGGGAAATGGAAACGTATTTTAATACCTTTTTCAGAAAATTTTGGATATTCTTTTTGATACTATACCAAAACTCAACAAGTGGTAGTTTATTAAAGATTATTTGCAATGTGAAAACACATCAATTAATTTTTCTTTGTTGCGACAGAGAACTGTAGTAAAATCCATTGATCTATCTTGCACTCTGAATAGCCATTTATCCATGAATGATTTTGTAACATCCTACATTACTCATTTGGGAAACATAGTTCACTGAGTCAAGTAGATCTTCCAAATGTTGAAACATTTCATTACAGAGCATTAAGAAGTCACATTATTAATATTACAACTATATGATAGTTAATTTCATGTGTCAACTTGGCTAGGTTATGGTGTCTGTTTGGTCAGACAAACACTGACCAATTGCTATGGTGAGTGTATTTCGTGGATTTAAATCATTAGTCAGTTGATTGCATCTATGGCTGATTACATCTCTAATCAACTGAGGAGATTGCCTTCAACAATGAGAGAAGTCTCCTCATCCAATCAGTTGAAGGGTTTAAAGGAAAAACTGATTATTTCAGCAGTCAGAAAGAATTTCCATCTCTTCTCCAAACAGCCAGCTTCTCCTGGAAATTCACTGTCACCTTCATCATAGCTCCTAACTTGAGGCTTCTGGGGAATTTAACTTCACCTTCATTGAGTTTCCACCTTGCAGCCTGCCCTATGGAATTTGGATATCCCAATCTCCATGGTTGCATAAGCCAATTCCTAGTAAGCCAATTCCTGTAATAAATCTCTTAATAGGTACATATATATGTATATAATGCTGGGTCTGTTTCACTGGAGAACCCTAATATGTATCAATATTATCAGAAAAATCTGAAGTATTGGGAAGCCATCAAGCTCAAAGTGCTGGATGCAAGTTTGTTTGTTTTTTATTCTAATTTGAGCCTTAAGCTCAAATTTATTATTGGCTATGGATATTGTCATTTATTTTCCTTGAAGTGACAGGTTGAATTCTTTCATTTTTGAGAAAATATTGGCCAAATACCCTTGTCTGAATAGCTATATTTAGGATAACATTCATTTTACAAGTAAAAGAAATGGTGTTTCATGAAAAAGAGGACATTTCAGCTTGCAACTCAAGCAATTGCCTTCCTTAGGACAACCATCATACCATAATATTTAGCAGAAATATTATATATATATATATCTTATTTTGTTGTACAGATTAATAAAAAGACGTGCACTTAAGGGTAAAATTTTTTAAAAATTAATAATTTTTGCTGTTTCAAACTGGCTTTTTTCTTTCTTCTCCAAATGCATAATGATGAAGAATATAACTGCTAGTACACTTTGATGCCACTGCCTTGATTCATGCTAAGGTGCCAGCAATTTTACCTATCTTCATTTCTGCATCATCAATGTAAGTGCAACACAATACAATAAGTCAAATCATGTCTCAGTATTATTATGAAAATAATTTTGACCTTGTGAACCCCTTGAAAGATCTCAGGGACCACCCATGTCTTGTGGACCATGCTTTGAATCTACTGGTATATTGGTTAAAAGTGTGGGAAAGTGAGTTTTACTGCCTTGGTGAGAATCACAGTACTGACTCTATGTGGGAACAAATCATTTACTCTTGCTTGCCTCATTTTGCCCATTTATAAAACTGAGATAATAATTGTTCTTATCACATAGGGTGTTTGAAAATTAGAGCAGTGGCTGTCATATAATAAACATTCAATTTTTCTAGGCTCTTAGTACAAACATTACTAAAGTACACTACTAGTTATTAAGTTGGTAAAGCACTATACATACTATTCAATGGATTAATTCACTACTCTATTACCTTTAAAATATTTGATAATTTAAACTTTCCACTTCTGTGAACAAATTTTCTCCATGAGACTGAAAAAGTGTCAGTTTACCTGAAAATAGTTTAATAAAGAGCCAGTACTCTCTCCCAAAATTCTGTAATTCCTGAAGCTTTAGAAATAAAGGTTTCAACTACATGTCATATTCAGGAGATGTAGAAGTCACATAGTAAGCCAATGTAAATTACCATTTTACATAAATCTGTAAAATGTGATTTTAATTACCTTCATTCACAATTAATAGATTTTTAGAATGGAATTTCTAAAGTTTATCCAATAAAGTATAGCCATAAAACTGTAAGTAAAGAAAATTGTAAAGTAAGCCAGAAAGCATACTTTGTAAATGAGGGAAATCAAAGTTTATTCTGTATTCTAAATAAATGTCTATCAGCATATTGGCAAACGCTGTATATTGCTTGTCAGAAACTTTTGGTAAGTACTCAGCATTCTAAAAAAAATACATACCCCTGACTTAAAGTGGACTTTTAACAATAGGATGAACTAATGAACAGTTAATGTGTGTTTATGGTAACCATACGTACATACACACACACACACACATGTACTTTAATTCAAATTAAAGGTCAACATTTTAAGGCATAAATACATGTACCTTAATTTATTCAAGTTGCATGTCAAGCCAACTGTTTCCTTTCAGTATTTATGCCTAGAGATGTTTGACATTTTTAAAACAAATTATTTTCTTTAATATTGTAAGATTAAAACTAGCACAGAAAATGCAATATAGAGGAGTAGTCAGAGGAAGAATTACAAACATTTTACTAGTAATTTGATCTTGGACCAATTATTTAATGAAGCCAATGTTTTCTCATATTTAAAGTGGAGATTATAAGAAATATAGACATAAATAAAGCACTTATCTCATTACTTTACAAATAATATTCAGTAAGTGTTAACGTTATTATTATGATCACACTGGAAAAATCCTTTCAAAAACTGAATTTTTTTACCTTTTGCTTATGTGAGAAATTCACACATTAATAATAGTCTACTGCTTTTAAGTGGTTTTGATATAATTCAAATAATCTGGGATTCGAATAAAGGGGATAAATTAAATCTGGATTAGGAAATACTTAAAAATGAACTCCAAGTTATAACAGTAGCAGAAATGATCCACAATGAAGTAGTTACCAACCCATGCCATAAATGTCAAAAAGTTATGCTCAATGAAAAACAGAAACTGCATTCAGAGCTCAGAAACATCTCTAAACTTCATGTCATTGCTATAGAAGAGATAAAGAAAATTCTTTAAAATCTAGGAAATTAACAACAAAGTTCCCTGATTTAGAAAGAAGGAGATTAAGAGAAGGCATGTGAAGCCAGGGAGAAGCCAAGGAAATCAGTAATAGAAATGCATATCTACTACAAAGGCTCTCACAAGTCAAGAAATAAAAAAAGTCAAGATATCAATGTGGCAGTTTGATATTATTGATGAATTCCACAAAGAGATTATGTTTGTAGATTGGTCCGTTCCTCTGGGTGTGATACTCTTTGACTGTATTAAATTCAAAGGTTAAATTTACTTGACTAAATTAAGAGTAGGGCTTTGATTCGGCCATGTCAGTAGGACATGGAGTCCCTGCCCCCTTCGTAGGCTGATAAAACAGACTTTCACACAGAAGTAGATACATAGGAGAACACAGACAAAGGCACGGCAGAGGACAGGACTGAGTTTTGATGCTGGAGCCCCGGAGAGAGATGAGACATTCACTTGATAGTTTACAGCTGACCATATTAAGAGAACAGAGCAACTGAGCCCAGAAGGAAACGAGCCCAGGGAAGGGAGATGAGCCCTCCAGCCCACAGTTGAGATCAGAAGAAGTTGGGCCCATGCTTCTTCCTCCCCTAAGAGGAAGGGGAAGTCTGAACCCTCACAGACATCACCTGCCATCTTGCTTCAATATGTGGCAACAGACTTTGGGTGAGGAAGTACCTCTTATGGCACCTTGAGTTGGACTCTTTAGGGCCTTGTGACTGCAGGTTCTACCCCAAATAAACACCCTTTATAAAAGCTAACAGATTTCTGGTGCTTTACATCAGCACCCCCTTTGGCTGACTAATACAGTTAACATTTCCCAGGACATCCTGATGAATTGTAAGGGGATGGCAAGATCCAAAACCAGAGTATACTTTCTTATGGAAATAGAGTACACACTTATAGAATACAACTGAAAAGTGGTAAATAATATTTAAGAAAAGGAACAAGGCTCACGTCTTCCAAAGAACGGGAACACAAAGCCCCGACACATAGTTCTCCTTTCTCAAGACGATCAATATAGAAAAGTGGATAAAACACAATACCTACTTCATAAACTGTAGCTTGGATGTGAAGAAAAACAGTTTCCATATATATCATGAAGGTGTCTAATAAATCAGAACAAGTAGAAATTCTGGATAAGGCTGCCTTTACCTAGCATAAACAATAAAAAAAGTAACAGCAGATCAATTTAAATAGAAGAATGGGGTCAGTGAATGCAAAAGAAAGATGAAGCATCTGCAAAGAACTTATCTCCAGGAAAAACTATGCTTCTCAATTACTTCTAACATATAATTATTTTATATGAAAATTGGTTGCATGGAAAGAAAAACAGATCAAAGGAGACAAAACAATAAAATATAATGAAATAGAGGATTATAATGCTAAGGAAACACACCATTAAATCACAATTCACTAAAAGAAATAGCTAATAAATTAAGAATATCAAGAAGTGAAAACAATATAAATGATAGAGATGACAATCTTAAGAAAATCATAGTGCATACGGAGGAAGACAAAGGGATAAAAGCAAAGGGAGGAAGGTAACTGATATGGAGGGCAGAGACAGGCCACAAGACTGCTACCAGCAACTTGATCAGAACAGCATTCAGAGATGGAACAGAAGAACCTTTTCCTGAAATACAAGAACTATATCTGCAGATTGAAAAGCCATACTTGGTTCAAAGGGATGGAGAGTTGTCAAAATGCTTACATTATTGAACATCAAAACAAAAGAATATTGTGTCTGTGTGTGTGTGTTTCATGCAACCAGTCTATAAAAGCAAATAAATTCAAAAGAAATGGATCTGTCTGCAAAAATGTGTAATTCCAAAAGATAAGGGAACAATATCTATAAACTACTAAGGAAAGAAAAGTGTGCTCCTCATTGTCATACCCAGATAAGTTATTCTTTATGTGTAAATGCAAGAGGCAGACATTTTAAAGCATGCAAGAAGACAGAGTATTTTATGCATGTGAGATATTCTTGGGGGAAAAAAAGCCTTTAAATGAAATGCACCCAAACTAGCCATAGCAAAATAACTGATGTCAAGCAGCAAAAGTATTCTCACAGAAGAGTTAACACTGAAGGATTGAAGTTTTTTGTGATAGGAGAGAGTGTAAATGTCATAAACATTGAATTAGTACATGTGATATATCCAGAAAGAATGGAGAATTGAGGGTGATAAGAGAGGAAGTGCAAAAGTACTAATTATTACATTTTTAATCACAGAGACTTAATGGGCTGCCTCTTTAAAATTAAATCCTGGCATTAAAACCTTACTTCAAGCTCTTATTGTTAATCAAAATTATTCTTAAAATCTTAAGGGAATCTTTTGTAATGAAACACTTATCTGAAGTTCAGAAATTACTTGAGATTCAACTCGGTTCCTTTTCTATTTGTAAAAGTGTATTAAAATTAAATTTTAAACAATATAATTTTAAAATTCACCCATAACACAATTTTGGTTTATATATAACTATGTTTATAACTTTTTATTTCTCTTTCCACCTCTCCATCTATGCATAAGTATAGAGGGATGTATGCAATTATGTTCGGCTAACGTTAACAATATGTATTCCAAAGGTTAGAATTCTGGCAGATTTTTCTCCCTGCTTTAATATTTTCTGTTGTTTTTTTTTTTTTTTTAATGTCCACATACCATTTTTATGAAAACAATGAAAATGTTTTTAAAAATTATTAGCAAAAATAAAGGAAATGATTATCTAGTAATTATGGCTGGGAAACAAATTACCCCCAAACATAGTGGTGATAAAAATGTATTATGCTCATGTATTCTGTAGGTCATGAATCCAGACAGGGAATGGGGGAAATGGCTTGATTTGTTTGACCATGCCTGGATCCCCAACTGGAAAACTCAAAGGATAGCGGCTATAAACACCTGGAGTTTTGTTCATTCACATGTATGGAGGGTGATGCTAGGTCTCTGCTGAGGGCCTCAGTTACCTTCTATGAAGGCCTCTCTCTTGGGCTCTCCACATGGGCTAATTTGTGATTCCTCATGGCATGATGGTTAAGTTAGAATCAGGCCAGCTTAATGGGCAGATGGCCTGTGAGGTGCACAGTGACCCACACTTACAAGAACCTCACTCTTCCCTTAATGCTCTGCTCTCATCACCTTGAAATTCTTAATACTTTTTCGATAAGGGGTTCCACATTTTCATTTTGCACTGGGCCCTACAAATTGTGGAGCCATTCCTGATTCTGAGAATAAGCATCTCAAGAAAAAGTCAGGTGGAAGAAATATAACCTTTGATGACCTGGTCTTGGAAGACATGCAGCATCACTGTAGTCTTATTCTTAATCTTCATTCCTATGGGTATAAACTGAGGACCTTTTGAACATTTAATTATTAATTAAGGTGTGACCACCGGAATCACGGTGGTTTTTATCCATATTACTGGTGGCCTTATAAAGAGAAGAAAGGAGGAGCCAGAAGTCAGAGAAAGCCACAGAGAGGAGCCAGAAACTGGAAGTAAGCCGAAACTGGAATAGCAGATGTGAAAAATGAGAGATTACCTTATGGTGAGAGGCAAAGATGCAAGACAAGGAACCCAAAGATTTCAGAAAGCCGAAACTAAAATACTACAGACTTTGGGTGAAAGCATAATTTTGCCAATGCCTTGATTTTGGAGTTCTAGCCTTCTGAACCATGAGCCAATAAATTCCTGTGGAGGCCATTGTGTGCATTTGTGATAGCAATCACCTTCTATTCACTGAGTCATTTAAAAAAAAAAACTCATCCATTATCAAGGGGAGTAGAAGTAGACTCAGAGAAATAGACTACTTCCTTGGGAAGGGAATATTTCTACAGCCATTTTTGGAAAATTTGAATGCCACAAATGAAACAATTATTCAAGAAGTTCACATAGCAACATTACCTTAAATATGATCTTTCTTCACAACTCAGTGATATCAAGAAAAATGTATGCATATGCCTGAGAAATACTTAAGAGAAAAGGGTTTAGAATCAAACTCCCAGGGTTTGAATCCTAGCATTGTCACATAATTTTAACTTTTAGCAAGGTACTTAACTTTTCAATGCCTAAGTTTCCTCACCTATAAAATGAAAATAATTATAAAAATTACGATTTGGGATTATTCATGTAAGGATTAAGTGAGTTAGTATACGTCAAAATATTAGCCATCAGTATTTTATTATTTTGTTAGATTAATAAAATTATGAGAGAGGGAATATTAATGAAAAATAAGACAGACATTGATTCCCATCTTCAATAGCTTAAGTGTCCTTTTCAGATTCATAATTGGTGATTACTTTAGAATTAAGCTAATAGGAGCAGTCTGCTTGATCAATATCATTTTAGAGTAAATGTGTCACATTTCTTAGAAGCAATTTGATCCAAAATTTTCTTACCATTTTCTTACAAATTGTGTAGGAACATCATACAAGCTAAAATTGAGATCCTTATTTTTATAAGCTTATGTGATTACATTGGATTATTAATTCCATACATTGTAATAATACGTATCTTACTCCAATACAGATTTATTCTTTGAATTACCACTTTTAACCAACAAGCCTAAATTCCTTGAAGGCAGAAATTACATGCATGTTTTTATTCCTACAAATTCCTTATATAGAAAGAATGGAAACTCAAGCCTCTGCCAAATAGAATTTAATGGAAAGTCCCTTGAAGAGATCAGACAACTCTAGTGCTCACGGATATCTTTGCTTTAATTCAGATTGAACTAAATATATTTCATTTGCAACATTTTAAAAATATTTTTTTACAGCAGGTATAGATTACATAAATGATACATCAAAAATATAAGGGATTCCCATATACCCACTCCCTCCCCCTCCCACATTAACAACATCTTACGTTAGTGTGGTACATTTGTGACAGTTGATGAACACATATTGGAGCATTGCTACTAACCATGGACTATAGTTTACATTTTAGTTTACGCTTTGCACAGTACAATTTTATGTTTTGACAAAATGTATAATGGCCTGTACCCATCCTTGCAAAGTCATGCAGGACAATTTCAATGTCCCAAAAATGCCCCCATTTGCACCTATTCTTCCCTCTCTCTCCCCTCAGAACCTCTGGTGTTCACTGCCTTTATATCACTGATACAAGTTCTTCCATTGCTAGAATAATAAAAAGTCTATCAGAATTGTAATAAGTCTACTTTAGCCCATTGTTCATTCCCCAATCTTGAGGATTTTGAGATGGTGATGACCACTCTGTTTCTAATTGAAAGGGGGCTTAGATCCCATGAGGCAGATAGATGGAACTGTCTTGCTTGCAATTGCAGACACTTTCTGTTCCTTGGAATGAGCATTGTCCATCATCATCATTTTGTTAGTTGTCCAGGGTGAGTCCAATGAACTGGATAGTAAACGCTGCAACACTGCTGAGATTCATGGCTCAACCGGCATTTGAACAGACCAAAGGTTTAAGTCTCTGAAACATGTATTTAACCAGGATAGCACTAATTATAGGTTCAAATAAAAGGAAGAACCATGTGTAGAGAAACTGTAAATGAGTCTAACTCTGTTACATTGGGGAGCATAAATTCCAAAGTAAGGCCCACTGACAGGGTGCCAAATTCCTGAGATTGTCTGCCCTGCTTATAGTGTCTAGATGTTTCTAGGGCTCTCAGGAGCTCCACTGTTTGAGGCACTATTTATTGTGGCAGTCAATGAGATTCTGCTGAGATGTGCATAAGCATAACCTCTGAAATGACCTCCCGACTCACTTTGAAATCTCTTAGCCATAAAAACTCATTTGTATTTAATATTTCCCCCTTTTGGCCAAGGTCTTTTTCCAGATGCCTTGCTAGTTGCAGCTTGGTAATGATCCTTCGGTGTCAGGAAGGCTCATCCCTGGGAGTCATGTCTCACTCTGGGGGTGGGGGTGGGGGAAAGGTAGTGCATTTATATGCTGAGTTGGGCCTAGAGAGAGGCCACATTTGAGCAACAAGAAGGCTCTCAGGAGGTAACTCTTAGGCAATGTAAGAATAGGCTAAGTTTCAGTTTCACAAGATGAAAGTTTCAGTTTCAGTTTCAGTTTCACAAGTTTCAGTTTCACAAGATGATTGTGCAATCATCAATATCAAGGGCCTGGCGTAATGGTCTGTCCTCCTTCACTGTCCATGTACTGGGGGAATCTTGCCATTCTATTAGAGAATGTAACAGGACTCCCCAGGATGGGAATTCAATATTCTTTTGGTTATTGTGTGGGTCTCCACCCACTGAGACAATGCCCCATGAACATTTGAACATATTCATATGCCCTAGAGGCATGCCCCAGGTCATCCCTGTCCACACATTCCCCCATCACAAACATGCCACACCAGTGATCTTCATCTGCCACAGTTGTGACCCTTCTGTGATACAAAACCTCTACAAAAACACCACCAAAATAATTACCAAATAAAATTAATAAGAAAATAAAATAATAATTTTAAAGTAACAAATAAAAACAAAAATAAAAAGTTAAAAAATTAAAATAAAATAAAAATTTTAATACATTGAGTCTTTCATCACTGTACGATGTTATCTTTTACGTATAGTGACAGTTTCTTCCATATGTTCCCCTAGTGTCTTATTTTTTTTCACTTTATCGTCAAAGAAGCTTTAGTTTACAGAAAAGTTACATAGAAAATATAGGGGATTCCCACACACCCAATGCCCTCCACCTCTCCACTCTCCCTTATTAATAACATTTTACATGAGGATTGTACATTTGTTATAATTGATGCACAAATATTGAAGCATTGCTACTAACCATGATCAACAGTTTACATTATGGTTTACATTTTGCACCGTACACTTTTAGAGGTTTTGGCAAAACTTAAAATGGCCTGTATCCATTATTGCAATATAATGCAGAAAAATTTTAATGCCCTAAAAATGCTCTATGTTCCATCTATTCTATTCTTCTGTCCCCCTCCCCTCAGAACCTATGGTAACCACTACGTTTCAATTTTTGAAGAATAAGATTCAGTTACATGCAATAATATTGAGGGTTTGACATATTGGTATATTTTCTTTTATTAGATACTGCATATATTCTCGAGAAATTCTTGTCCCTAATTGAGAACAGTGCAGGAGTTTAATATTTTTCTTGTTTATTGTGTGGGTCTCCACCCACTGAGATAACACACTATGACAAGGAGAACATTTTTATCTTCCATAGAGACATGCCCCAAGGTTGCCATATCCTGCATATCCCCACACACCAGACACCCTACACCAGTAACCCTCCCCTGCCATGTTTGCCAAAAGAACATTCTCAACATTGTAGCTTTAACCACAGACTTGCAAATTCCCAGTGTTTACCTGTTCTTTCCTCCAACCCTCCCTCCACTTCCATTTATAGTCCAACCCCCTCTACTCCTCCTCACATTCCAGCACTGTGGAACCCAATCACATTACTGCACAACTATTACCCCCATCTACTGCCCAACCACACCCTTCCACCTTATCATAGATTTTGCCCATATTGAGCATTGGCTCACCACCCTCTACTCCCTTTTTGTCTCTTGTTAACCTATCTTCCAAACTCTAGCTCTGTGAATCTGCTCAACTTGCTTAAGTCATATCAGTGAGGTCATGTAATATTTGTCCTTCAGTGACTGGCTTACTTCACATGACATAATCAAGATTCATCCATGTTATCCTCTGTGTTAAAACTACATTCCTTCTTACAGCCACAATTGCCACTTGCAATATTTTATGCATGGTCTCAATTCTTGGCACAACAGAGTTGCCACATTCACTAATGTTTTCCTGCATCTCTAAGTTCTCCCCAATTATATCAAAAGGTCTTCACCATAAGAAACCTTGCTGTGACATTTTACTGGCATCATCTTGTCATTGAATGCAATATCCTTTCATTTCCTCTGTATTATTTTAACCGAATATGTAGAATGTTCTAAACTTTCTTTCACTATTTTATTGTTAAACAAAATTGCTATCTGAAAACTCAAAACCTGGAAAAGGGCCAGACCACCAAAGTCTAGTTCAGAGGTTGAGAAAATTATTAAAGTGAAGATACCCTCATTTCCTCTCCTAAATCCCAAGATCAAACTAAGGGGGAGTAGCGGAGGGTCATAATCCCCAGGAATATTATGGAACTCTCATTTCCACTCTGGTAGGGATGTATCAACCAGATACCAGGGGACCACAAAGTCAGGCCTTAGCATTATTGATTTTTATGGTACAGACAATTATCACATTTGAAGGGGCAAAGAATAGAGATAGTCCCTGGTGGTGTCTGTGCACCTCAGCTGTATATGCCATCCAAAAATAGTGATAAGATCACGGAAATGCTACTTTCCATAATAATTGCCATTCTTCACAATACATCTCTTGGTATACTTGATGTAACTGTTTAAATATCAATATCCAACCAATTCTTATCTCAAAAAATTCAGCCAAAACATCTCAAAGACCCAGTTGGGCAGTCAGGATTCAAATGTCTCCTTAAACACAAAGTGTGGTTTTATCTCTTTAACCATTTAACTTTTTATATTACTTTGGACTTTTTAAAACAGATGCTGTGACAGTTTGAAATTATTTTATGAACCCCAAAAAGAGAAAGATTATGTTTGTAAACTCATCTATTCCTTTGGGTGTGATACCCTTTGATTGTATTAAATTCAGATGAAGGGCCTTTGATTAGATTACCTGTTAAGATTGCTGTAGGGCTTTTTATTGGACTGTGTCAGTGAGGCTTGACTCAAGTTACTTCCCCACCCCCTTGATGGATATGATATAAATGGACTCACACAGACAGACAGAAAAAAAGAAGGCTCTGCCATTTTTGCTCCTGCCATGTGACAGAATGGAAAGGCTCAAACAGCTGAGGCCCCCGGGAGAGATAAGGCATTTGTCTGATAGCTTACAGCTGAACTTGGGAAGACAGCAGAACAGCCTGATATAGGGGGCCAGGAAAGAGACAAGCCTAAGCCAGCTTGCAGCTGAAACTGGGAAGAAATCAGAGCAGCTCATTCTGAGAGAGGAAGCTCAGAGGGGATGGCAGACACCAGGCAGATATCACCCGCCATCTTGCTTCAACACCTGATAGCTGACTTTGGTGAGAAAGCACCTCTTACGGTGCCTCGAGTTGGACATTTCAAGGCCTTGGAACTGTAAACTTTTACCCCAAATAAATATCCTTTATAAAAGCCAATACATTTCTGCTACCTTGCTTCGGCAACTCTTTGGCAAACTAAAACAAATGCAATGCATATTTCAATTGCAAACATTTGTTCTTCTCTTCTAAAGTAAAATTAAAGCAGTTTACATAATGGGAAACTCTTCTTCTATGCTTTGAAAATACTTTCAGAGTTAGGTCCTGCTTAATAAGTGGGGTTCTGAGGATACGTGAAACATTACTAGAAAAAATGGTGCTAATGAATTAATTAAATTTTACTTATGTTTTCTTCTGGGTAATATAAATCTCTTGAGATAAGTTTGTAAAATATTATTGGCTTTCTTGGTTAAATCCATGATGGCAATCGGGGCATAAAAAGACCAGCATATCTCTGGAAGACAGTTTGGCAGTTCCTCAGGAAGCTTATACAGAACTGCCATATGACCCAGCAATTCCTCTACTAGGAATACATCCAGAAGAACTGAAAACTGTGACACAAACAGACATCTGCACACCGATGTTCATAGCGGCATTATTCACAATTGCCAAAACATGGAAACAACACAAGTGCCCTTCAACCAATGAATGGATAAGCAAAACATGGTATATAAATATGATGTAATACTATGCTGCAGTAAAAAGAAATGAAATTGAGACATATATGACAACATGGATGAATCTTGAAGACATTTTGCTAAGTGAGGTAAGCCAGACACAAAAGGACAAATATTCCATGGTCTCATTGATATGAACTAAATATGAAGAATAAATGCATGAAGTAAAAACCTAGAGAATAGGTAATTAGGAGATAGGAGGAGGGCTAGGAAGGATTACTGATTCTTAATGTATGTAGAAGTTTTAATTAACTTGACTGTAAAAGTGTGGAAGTGATGGTAGTACGTTATAGTGAGTAGCAGCTGGTTTATAAATGGGAATGTGGCTGGAAAGTGCAGTCTAGGGATGTAAATGTCAATTGAAAGAAAGCTAGAGAATAATCTAGGGACTGAATAGCACAGTGAATGCAGAGATGGATTAGAATTGTGCTTGATGATACAGATGCAAGAGTGTCCTGTGAGCTAGAACAAATATACGTCACTATTGCAGGGTGGTGGGACTGTGAAGAAGCATGGGAAAAATACAATTGCTGTGACCTATGAGCTGTGGTTAAAAGCAGTACTGTAATATTCATGTATCTATGCAAAAATGTACTGTGTTGATAATGGATGAGTACAGAAAAAGTGTGCCAAATGTACGCTATGGACCATGGTTGTTGGTAATTGTCTAATGATATTATCTCATAATCTGTAACAAATGTTCCACCATGGTGTGGTGTGTTTATAAAGGGGTGTCATATGGGAACTCTAAACATGTGCATGATTATTTTGTAAGTTCACAACTTCTGTAACAAAAAATAATAATAGGGTGGGTTGGGGGGAAAATACACCAAAAGTAAGATATGGACAGTAGTTAGTAGTAAGATTTTGATGATATTCCTTAATAATTTGTAACAAATGTCTCACAACAATGCAAGGTGTTGGTGGTGGGTTGATGTTTAGGACCCCTGTATGATGTTATACATGTTTGCTTTGTAATTTCCCAACTTTTACTATACACATATTGTTTATGTATGTTCATGTATGAATGATATACTTCAGTAAAATAAAAAAAAATAATAAAGACTGGCATATTTTTTAAAAGATTTATTTAGTTATTTATTTATTCCACCCTCCACCCCCCGTTGACACTTGTGCTCGCTGTCTGCCCTCTGTGTCCATTGACTGCTTGTTTCTTCTGTGTCTGCTTGTTTCCCTTTGTTGGGTCATCTTGCTGCGCCAGCTCTCCGCAGGCGTGGCCCGTCAGCTCTCCGCGGGCACAGACCAGCTTGCCCTCACCAGGAGGCCCCGGAAAACCGAACTCAGGTCTTCCCATATGGTAAACGGGAGCCCAATTGCTTGAGCCACATCTGCTTCCCATGACTGGCATATTTTGACAAGGAATTGTCATTTTTTCAGCTTTATTTATTGGAAGAATTTCATTCCCTGATTTGCTTCATTTTAAAAGTTAAAATTAACTTGTCTTTTACCCATGTGTTTATTTGGTTCTAATATTTAAATAAGTTAATTATAAAATTTTATGACCACTCTATGTTCACTGTCTTGTATAACAATTGGGGCAAAGGAAAATCCTCCAAACTCAATATAAACAGAATTAAAACTATGTAAAATCAGAGGCTCTGAATGTATAAGCAAGAAATAATTATGTTATAGACAAACAAAAGTAAGTGACAGAATTAATTAGTAATTTTATCAAAATCTTTATTTACAAATAAGGAAAAGCTTTCTGTATTATAAGAAAATAAGAAAGTGGTAGAGGGGCAAAGTGTAGAAGAGGGCAGAAAGGAAAGAGGAAGGGCACTCATTGTAACTACTAGCTTTCCTTAACAATGTTAATATTTCTCGAATGTCTAATAAAAAGAGGTCCCTCATTTAAAAAGTAGAATGTAAGAGAGAATAATCAATTACAATCAACAAAGTTTTCTCTTGCAATCACCTGAAAAATTATACCTATTCATCTATGAGGATTTAAGTGTGAATATCTCCAGTTAGGTAATGTTAAATATTAGGAAAGAAGAGTTTTGACAGGTAGAGGAAAAACAAAAAATTTAGAAGAAATTTTGAGGTAGGACAATATAAGGGTAGGGCAGCCTAGATAGGGTATCAGGGTGGAGTTCTGGACAGCTAGAGAATAGTCAAGTAAAACATAGGGGAGAGAAGTATAAACAGATTTGGAATATATACATGAAGTGTAACTTAACTATTTTTTCCTAGAACCCACGTGCTTTGGAACACTGTGCTACTTTGCAAACATTCCCATAGGTTTTGTTTTTCTTTTAATAGACATTTATGTTCTTAAATCTGAAATACAGCTCATAAAAGTGAGCTAGGCCAGACCACGAGGGGCCAGCTAGATTATAAAGTTATGAGAAAGCTACCTTAGGGCAGGCTCAGAATTGTTATTATTATTGAACCAGGACAAAGCTATGCAAAGAATTTATGAGAAAAGAGTCAATATGATTGGAAGCAGCTCCCCAATTCTTCCCTACTTCTTCACAAATGTTTACACAAATTACAGCAGCCAAGGTCACCTATGTAGTGTACAGAATCTGTTCAACCTAAGAAGCCAAGAGTCAGGGGCTGGTAGCCTTTCTCTACTTTTTCTCCAATACTCTAATCTTATTTCTTCTGTGTTCCTTACCAGTTAGCCACATAGTCACCCATAAATCAGTATAATTAAATATAAGCCAAGTGGACAACCACTGCTCGAAATTTGCCTGCTGAAAAGATTTTCCTTTCCACTGACCTACTAAATAAGGTTTTAATGCTGCAGACTTCCACTGTTGTTTGATTATATCATTATCATGTCAACATAACCAGACACCAGGTACATTTTCTTCTTGGTCACCTGGCCATAGGAACTCTCCACAAGGCGGTAGATAAGGGTGGAGAAATATATGATGGCACATGCACTGGGAGTCTGACCTACGTGCTCACAGAACGTATTTGTGCTTTCAAGAACTGAGAGCGCCCAATGTTATTCTGCAGTTTTACTTGTTAGAGAGCTGCTGTGCATACACTAATACATATCTTGGCCTATCAGGTGTCACCCAGTTCGTGATGAGCATCCAAGTTTGCATGATCATGTGGGATTCCATAGTCAGATAATTATTTCCTATAATGGTTCAACTTAAAAAGGAAAATCCATTTTTATGTAAAAAGGCATGGCTTTGCTTCAGAATTATAGTAGTATTTATATATCATTTTACAAAAATTGGTATGTATTGTGAAAAATTTGATTTTTATCCACAATATAAAAAAAAAAATTATAGTAGTCCATATGGTAATGTACTACTACATATAGAACTCCAGTGGTATCTTCTTTACATGGATTTGCCCAACATTTTAATTTCCTCTTTATTTATTTTTGCCTCTAATAGTTGTAAAGTTACATAATCTATATCTGCTATTTTTATAGTTTCCCTTCCATTTTTTTCTTTCAGTAAAATCGAATAATTTATTCTTTTTTATTTAAAAAAAGTTATTGAAGTATATCATGCATACATGAACACACATAAACAATAAGTGTATGGGAAAAGTTGTGAATTTACAAAACAAACATGCATAGCATACAGGACTCCCATACATGACCCTACCACCAATACCTTGCATTGTTGTGGAACATTTGTTAAAATGATGGAAAAACATAGTCAAAATATTACTACTAAGTATTGTCCATATCTTACATTTGGTATACTTTTCCCCAAACCCACCTGATTATTAACACCCTGTATTAGTATTGCATTTTTTTTTATAATTCATGTATTTGTTCTCATATTTGTTAACCACAGGCCATCATCCACCACAGAATTCTCTGTGTTATATAGTCTCATTACCTGTACAATCCATTCAAAATGTACACTCAATGGCTCTCATTTTCATCACAGGGTTGTGCTGTCATTACCTCAGTCAATTTTATAACATTTTTATTACTCCAAAAGGGAAAATCCCATACTGCCTTATACTCCCCTATTGTTGACCTTTACAGTTGATATAGTATCTTATTTGCCATTGCTGCAAAAATATTAGAATATTACTCTTAACTATCATCCAGAAGTACAATGGTTGTAATTTTCCCATGTATCACCATATTCTTAACACTTCGTAATAGAAGAATATTCTTATATTTATAGTGTTAATCACAATCTTCATCCACTACCAAAATCAATGTTATACAGTCCCTAGATTATTATCTAGCTTCCTTTCAATTCACTCTTTTTTTTTCAGGTCAGTAAAAAGAATTTATTGAGAAATGGAGGGAAAGAATAGAGCTTGCTGGAAAATGGAAGAAAAAGACAGAAATGCCCACTGAGATTTGACGTAGGTTTCTTTAGGCAGAGAAAGCCCCAATTGACATTTACAAGAGCTGATGCTTAATGTATACAGCATTTTAATAAGGTTAATTGTAAAAGTATGGAAATGAATAGAGTAGTTAGTAACACATTATAGCGAGTATAACTAACACTGCTGATTTATAAATGTGATTGTGGCATCTAAGGTTGCAAATTTGCCTTCAATTTTTAATAGGCATTTCTGACAACATATAAAAATTATTCAATATTGCTCTGCCTCACAAACAATATAAGGAACTTAGGATGTTTTACCTCATTAAAACTTCTTTATGCCTTTTAGGATAATATCAACAAATATTTATCTCCAACTTGTTTCACGATCCCTAAACTTAGTTATTTTTTAAATTAATTTGTTCAATAAAATTTTGCTTAAATTTACCCACATATTTATCAATTTGCTTACCATTCCATTCCATCTTGTATCCAAATCTTTCTGTCTGCATTTAATTTGCTTCTTAAAGAGGCATATCCTTTTTTATGTAGTTCTACCAACAAGTGTTTATGGGTCCTAAATATTCTGTCTCTGTGTATCTGGAGATGTCTTCATTTCCCTTCTGTCTCAAAACTTTGAAGGTATTATTCCATTGTCTACTGGCTTCTATTTTTGTAATTGAGAAGTAAGCCATCTTCTTTAAATCTTCAAATATTAATATTTGTAGATATTACTGTTTTCTCTTCTGTTGCTTTTAGAATTTTACCTTTGTCTTTCTTCTTCTATAGTTTCACTCTGAAATGTTTAAGTTTGCATTAAATTACATGCGTCCAGTATGAGACCCTTCATGATTCCAAAATCTCACCTTTCAAGTCATTCTGGGAAATTCTCAACATTATTTATTTGAGTTTTGATTCTCCCCATTCTATCTTTCCTCACCATTATTAATTTATTCATTCATTTGACATATAGTTATTGAATATCTAGTACATTTTAAGCTGTCATATGGGTATTAGGGATACAGCAATGACATGAACAATACATCCTACATGTAGACTGTCAGTAAACAAAATAAATAAGATATATTTTATATGTGTGTTAAGGAGAAAAATAAAGCAGAGATGGGAAATGATAAGTTCTGGTGGGTTGTAATTTTTAAAGATAATGTAGGAAGGACTCACAGGAAAGTTGATATTTGAGTAAAGAGAATAAAAAAGGAGGGATATCTGTGGGAATAATGCTCCAAGCAGAGAAAAAAATCTATGAAAATACTGTAAGGCAAAAGCATCCCTAGAATTTTAGAGGAGGTCAGTGTGATTGGAGAAAAGTGAATAAAAGAAGAGTGGAAATTATGAGTTGAGAGTTAATGGGGCCAGATTATTCATGACTTTATTGCAACTTTAAGAACTCTGTCTTTTCTCTGGGTGAGTTAGGAAGCCATTAGAGAGTGATGAGAGAAGGGGTGACATCATCTGACTTACATTTAAGTAGGATCCTACAGGCTTCCATATTCAAAATAAACTAAAGAGGAGCAAGAAAAGAAGCAAGGGGTTAAATTAGCAAGCTACTGCAGTAACACAAGAGAATGATAATGGTAGCTGATGATATAGATGGTAAGCAGTTGTTATATCCTTGAGCTAACAAGATTTGCTGAGAAGTTGGATGTGACTTTTGAGGGAAAGAGAAGTAATGGCTTCAAGAATAATTGGAAGGCATTAAGTTAGGCAGACTTAAAGTAATAGACTGGGATTTGGGTAAATCATGTCAGTTTGGACCATATTGATTTGGGATACTATTCTGGAAGTTGTATATATGTTATACACATAAGATATAAGTTTGGAAGTTTCGGTGTAGAAATGATGTTTAAAGCTATAGTACTGGATGATATCACTAAGCAAGTAAATAAATCAGAGAGGAGAGAAGTAGTTCACACATTGTCCAGTGTTAAGATGTCAGAGATATGAAGAAGAACAAGCAAAGAAATTGAGATGAAGAAGCCAGTAAAGAAACTAGAAATCCAGAAATGTGTGTATGTGAAAAGGGTTTCAAGGAGAAGACAGTGATTATAAATGTTGAATGTTTTAATTCCATCTTCCCTATCTCATAACCTCTCTTCCATATTGTCAATGCTGAATTCTGGATAATTTCCTCAGGGGCAATACAACAGCATGGTTGATAGCACAGAACCAGAGCCAGTCTACTTGTCCCTGACAAATCCCATCCACCCAAAACACACTGAAGAACCTATGAATAATAACAATAAAAATAACAACAAACAAGAAAAAATAATATAACATGTACTTAAAAATCATTAACTTGTGCTTAGTAAGCACTCAATATGTTTTAGCTATTACTTAGCTTACAGATCGCTAATTCTTTATTCAACTGTTTCTAACCTGTTGTTTTACATGTTGATCAAATTTTTTATTGTGGTTTTTCATTTCTGGAACTTTTATTTAGTTCTTTGTATTGTCAAGTGCTCCTTTTTTTTTTTTTTTTTTTATCTTGGTTTTTCTTGTAGTTTCAATTTTATATTATTTTTTATTCATTCTTAACATACCTTTTCATAATGTCTACAAGATTGCTTTTTTACCTGAAGTTCTGATTTTTATTCCTCCTGCTTGACTCTCTCATATGGGGGGATATTTTTCTTTGAGTGTTTTGTAAGTTTGGGTTGTGATCTTGCCTTCCCAGGGCTAGGTGGGAATCCTGTGTGGCCAGAGAGATTTTGCACTTGATTTTCTTAGTACCCCATGCCTATCACTGTTTTTTGGGCCACCATTTATTTCAACTTCTTATCACAGGTACTCCAGAGCCATTTTGTTAATATACACTGAATCCAAACCCAGTGGAATATGGATACATTATTTTGAATTATCAACCTATTTTCCCACTCAGGATCCAGGGAGAAAAACTGTTTTCCTCATCATCCACACGTACAATTAGGCATACTTCTTGTGCACTCTTATCACATGAACAAAGGCTCCGAGGTTCTCATCTTTACACTGGTGTCCTAATGGCTAAATCTTTGCAACGGTTTACAAAGAACAATAGCCAAGACCTCAGAGCAGCCCCAATCCTGGCTCATTTTCTTACACTGCTTTTACGTTCTACTCTTGTTTATTTTCTTGGAGATTTCCTTTTAGTCCTTGTGAGAATACTTCTCAAGCTTTATCCTCAATTTCTAGCAGGGTCAGTATGTTTTAGGAAGTTTGAGTCAGAGCTTTGTGTCACATTATCTATGTCACCATATTACTAAAATCAGAAATCCTTGCAGAAATTTCCAAAGTCTAAGATTCCATGTTAACATTAGGTAAGAAGATTGGCCATAATACTATTCTGAGGGTTTACACAACTATGTGTTACACAACTCCACAAAACTGAAGATCAAGTTGTGGGTCTTTTACTTGTAAATAAAGATTAAAAATGTCCAGGAAAGATGCTTTTTCAATCTTTGCAAGAAGTCATTTCTATGCCCTACTACATGACTTTTCACTATGATTATAACAAAAAGTACATAAAACAGATATGGATATACCCCTAGCAAAATAGCTAAAGAAATCCTGCAGTTTCAGTTTTCAGATCATAATCTAGACTATGTCCTGGTATTCTTTGTTTAATGCGGTATTTGACATCTTATGACACTTTAAAAGTTATAAAATTTCTCAGATTTGAGTAAGTTGCAAACAAGCAGCTGAGGAAAATCTGACATTGAGTTTTATTTTACTAATCATGTTTAGAACTCTACACTTACATATATCAAGTTTTCAATTTAAATATCAAAGGTAATTTAGTACCTGTTTTAGTTTCCTAGGCTGTTTAAAGCAGACACCATGAAATGGGTTGGTTTGATCCACGGGAATGTATTAGTTTACAGTTGAGAGGCCAAGAAAATGTCCAATGTCCAAATCAAGACATCACCAAAGTGATGTTTTCTTCCAGGAGACCAGCTGCTGGTGATCCTTGGCTCCTGTGTCTCATGGCAAGGTACATGGCAGCATCTGCTGGTCTCTCCCTTCTCTTCTGTGTTTCATTGCTTTCTGGCTTTCTCTCTCTGTCTGTATTCATCCATTTATAAAGGACTCCAGTAAGAGGATTAAGACCCAACCTGAATGACACATGTCACATTTTAACTGAAGTAGCCTCATCAAAAGGTCTTACTTACAATGGGTTTGCATCCACAAGAATGAGTTAGATTTAAGAACATGTTTTTCTGGGGTACGTACAGGTTCAAACCACTATAGTCCACCCTCTGAACCCAAAAAAGACATGTATTTTCCATGTCTAAACACATTCATTCCATTCAAAACATCCCAAAAGCCTTAAATCATTTCCATGACAATATTAAGTACTAATATCAGTACTTAAAGTCTCATCAAAATCAGTTAAAGGTGTCTTGGGGCAAAATTTCCCTCCAGCTGTGGACTTGTGAAACCTAGAGAATAAGTTATTTACTTCCACTATACAAAAGAGGGCTAAGCATAGGATAAACATTCAAATTCCCATAGGGAGAAATTGGAAGGAAAACAGGGATCATGGGTTCCAAGTAATTCTGAAACCCTGCAGGGCATGCTCCATTAGATTTCAATGGTGAGAGTCATCTGTGGAACAATGGTTCATCCTTTGGGCCTTATAGAGTTGCATCTCCAACCCTTCCAAGTGTTTTTGCAGTGGCCATGCTTTCTCAAAACACTGGGATAAAGGTTTCACCCTCTTCAAACTTTGGGGTGGTAGCCAGACTTTCCACAGTCCCCCATACATCTGGGAAAACTGGAGTGGTAACACTCTTCCTGAAACAGGGCAGAAAGCCTATTCTTTCCAAGTGACAGGACAGACACTCACCCTTTCCAAACATGAGTAGGTTCACTCTCTTGGCCCAAGAAGATGTCTTGGTCCAGACCTCAGCTTCTATGGTTCTTCCCCTGAAGTGATTTTTCCTTCAATCTGTCCCCTTTTTTGGTTACTTTTAGTTCAGGTTGGCAGTGGTTCCATTCATACAGATCTCGCAAAAAAAGAAGAAAAAAAAAAACGTGTTGACTTTATATATAGCACATGGGGTTCCAAACCATCAGGCAAAATGCCATTCCACAAATCCTTCCTGAATAACTGCATCTCCAATCCTGACTTTCACTGAAATGGCTGGGTTCAGTTAAACCCTCACATGGAGCACTATTCTCTGAGGACTCACTTTCCAAAAACTCAGAATTTTCCAAGCCATGTGTTTCTGCTTTCTTTATGTCCTGGAGCTCAGTTCTTAGTGTATCCTTTTCTTCTTTCATGTTACTATAAGCTGCAAGGAGAAATCAGGTTTCACTTTCCACACTTAGCTGGGAAATCTCCTTGGCTAAATATCCAGAGCTAAATATGAAATTTTTTCTTCCATTCAACATCAGAATTCAATTTCACCAAGTTCTCTGCCACTTTAAACCATGAATCACCTTGCTTCCAGTTTCCAATAACACATTTATCATTTCTGCCTAAGGCTCATCAGAAGTAGCTTTAGCATCCATATTTCTACCAACAGTCTCTTCAAAGCAATCTAAGCCTTTTCTATCAAGTGCCTCACAATCCTTCCAGCCTCTGTTTCCACATTTTCGGTATTTGCAATTGCAGCACCCCATTCTCAGTACCAAAATCTGTTTTAGCTTCCTAGATGGCTTAAAGCAGATACGATGAAATTGTTGGCTTAAAGCATATAGGTGTTAGGCCGAGAAAATGTCCAAATCAAAACATCACCAAGGCAATGCTTTCTTCCAGACCAGTTGCCAGCGATCCTCAGCTCCTCTGTCTCATGACAAGGCACACGGCGACATCTGCTGGTCTCTCCCTTCTCTTATGGGTTTCATTGCTTTCAGCTTCTTGCTTCCAGTTTCCCCCCCCCCACCCCCTAACCCCTCTTTGTGTTCAGTTCATTTATAAAGGACTCCAGTAGGGGAATTAAGACCCAACCTGAATGAGAAAGTCACACCTCAACTAAAGTAACCCCATCAAAAGATCCTACTTATAATGGGTTTGCACCCACAGGAATGGATTAGATTTAAGAACATGTCTTTCTCAGGTACATAGAGCTACAAACCACCTCAGTACCAAAAGGAAATTAGTTTTGATTTAGCATTAAGAAGAGCCAATGATATTTGCCTGTTTAGGAAACCAAAGATGTGCTAGCAGAACAAAAGAACTTGTTACAGTACTGTTGGTTACATTTTAACATAGTTAATGATTAAGTAGGATAGATATAGGAATCAGGACAAAAATATGATTTTGTTTACTATAAGGGTAGTGTTTGTTTTGATTACCTATATTGCATTTGATAAGATAATATGTATTTAGTTCTATTATGTAACTGCAACTCTAATTTTATGAATGCAATCATTGTAATTCAAATTATCATGCAAATCAGGCATATTTGAAAGAATAGCATATTGATCCTGTATGACACTAAATTATTGTTAGTCTTGTTTGGAGAATTTGCATTTGTTGAAATCACAGGCCCATAAGTAATAAAACTTTTTCTTAAAGTTATTAAGCAATATATTTAAAGATATAAATGTTGAACACATTATATAGCACCACTAAATTACTTTAAGTTAAATATAAAGAAATAAAACCAGTGACAATCCTTGTATACTTGAGTTCTGTTTATATCCTCCTATTAGTAATACATTTATGAGCTTTCAGCTCTAATTAGGAAAAAATTTATTATTTCCATGTTCTCAGTTTTCTATCAAGTATATTATTACCTTAAAGTTAGTCTAAACATTCCTACATAATTCCCAAGTAGTTTATATTTATTATGCCTGTGCTACTCACAATAGTCCAATAGTTCTGTGTATTTAACTCTTATAATTGTTACAAGTCAATGCCTTACCTTATCTGACAAGCAAGTGTTAGTAAAAGCCAGAAAATAGCTATTATGCATAATTAATTTCTGGGCTCTAGATTATCGCACTGGGTCTTGTGGTTTAGTGAAAGGAACTGTAAGATAATGAATGCCACATTCCATTGTGTCATATATTTTGCACGTGTGTTCTTTTGTCATAGCCACTATCACTGCATGACTCAGGTTCTATTAACATCTGATAAGTCAGAGGAAACTTTGATATAAAATGGTTGATAAAAATTTAAAGCAAAATTATCACTAAATTAAAAATTGATAAATGACTTTCCAAAGATTAGGGTTTGTGAATATGATTGATGGTATATTAATAATATATGCAAATATAAATTAATTTTCCCTTTTTTGTCTTCACTGTTCTATAACACTCATGCATTTCTTTTTGCTTAAAAAATCCTAATTCAGAAATGAAATGATTAAATACTTTTATTTCTTGATAATGAAGAAATTGCTTGGATTTGCAGCTAGTACAATTTCTCTATTTACCCATTACTTTTTCAAACAATGTTTTAAGCAGAACAGGATTGCTTTTCCCTTTATATTGCTTTTCAATATTGTCAGAGACATTTCTATAATGAAGAGAAAATTATTACAGTAAAATTTTCATCTTTAATACATTTCATGTACACTGCTCTTTCAAGAACAATTATTTAACGATTAGTTTCAAAGAATTTTAGGTCAACAATAATTCTGCTCCCCTCATTATTGCTGCTATATAACTGTGTAAGTGTAGCCAACATTTTTGCTTCACAATGATGCATCTTTTTAAAATTCTGATTATTTTTCTTTCATAGACGTTACCATTGCTGCAATAAATTCCAACCCAAGAAAGCAGTCATTCACAGGCTGAAGCAGTTCTTCAATCATGTAATAAATGTCACATGCCATAGCATCTGATGTCAGGAAATCCAGGGACACTGAAATTACAGTTATGCATCACTTTAAACAACTTATGCCAAATTCAACAGTATATAAAGTAAGGCATTCTTTCTTTTTTATATAGTCAAAAATTGAATGAAGAATCAGACCTTAATTTTGATGATGAAAAACGGCAAATCAATTTCCATTTACACTATTTTGGAGGTCTTCAGATCTAGGAAATGTGCTTATTGAATCGCACAAAAAATGGGAAAATTAATTTATATTTGCATATATTATTAATATTATTATTGGTGGAGTCCAGAATCCTATGTGTGATCCTATGTGTGACCTTTTTGGCCTCCCTATAAGCAATAACAAAGGCTTCACCTAGCAGGCCTCAGGGGAAAAAGTGCTGCCCACTCAGACTTAGGTCACAGCCAGTGCATAACAGTTTTCTGAACAGAATTGCATTTAAATATTCAGCCTCCAACAGGAGGGAATATGGTCATGCTATTAAGCAGATCTGCATTCCTAGCCAGGACCCTCTATTTGGAGACTTCTTTTGGAAGGGGCCTAGGCTGAGGCACTTTTCGGGTACTTTTGCTAAGTACTGTTTAGTCAGGGACCTTGACAAAGACATTTTTCTCCACTATGACTCAATTATTTTTCACTCCTAACCTGTCCTCCTCTCCTTTCCCCCAGCTTTCTCCCAGGGTCTGTAGAGAGGCAGGAACTTTTGTCTGGGACTCCTCAGCAGAGAGACAATTCCCATCTGCTTGTGTTCCACGTCCTCTGATTCTAATCTGACACTGTTCTGTGGGGAATAAGGGAACATTGAGGAGTTGGCACCTATATATGCTTTTTGCTTCCACTCTCCCTGTAAGTGAATGAAGGCTTGATTGTTATTTTCAGTTTGGTTTGTTGTCCTAATTGACAACTTTGCCACTTGGCAGTTTCACACGGTTCATAACTCTTCACTTTCCATTTGGTAGTTTTCCTCTAGCAACCTTCTTTTATACAACTAATGACCAAGTGTCTATCAAAAATATTGTATACCTGGAATTTTCTAATACAAACAATGTTCCCTTACTTCTAAGAAGAGATGAAATTACAATGTCTATCCATATTTATAGAGTAAGCAAAGTAGATTGATAAGTGTCGATTGGTATATCAGAAAATGACAGCACACAAAATGAAAAATTATGGAAATCATCTGCATGGATGTCTTACTCATGATGCTAGTGCAACATTTCCTATGTTCAAAATGGTTGTGTTTTCCTGTACCATTATTTCATTTATATGTAGATTTATATAGTAATAATGCAATACTCACACCCTAACAATTAATGTAATGTAAATGTTGAATTTTCCATCCTGACACTTTAGGCATCAAATTAATCTCTCATGAATAAGAAGTTGTTATTATTCAAGCTACATTAGTAATGAGACCAATATTATGTGGAGGAAAACAAAGTTTCATTGTCTAACAGATGCCTAATTAGAGAGTTGAGCACTTGAAATCAAGTGAAGCATAGAAATGGATTATATAGCATTTATATGTGAAGCACTTTATTTATCAATAAGGACATTAAATGCTGCTTTCAAGGGAGACTTACCAAAGCTTAGATGAACTTCGAGCTATGAATTTTTCTTCTTTTTACCATAATTTAAATGGCAGGACATATCAAATTTGTCATTATAGCTTCTGTTAAGTTAAACAATTGGTGAATTCCCCCAGTGATAAACAACTCAATGACCATAAAACCTGATTCTTGTAAAGTTTATTTTCAGAAACACACCGTGAATATTGTGAAATATAACAAAAAATCAATGAAATGTTGATGCAATGTAAGTTTCCAGGCATTGCTAAAATCCACAGATGAGCTGAATTTGGAAGATAGCTTTGGTAGAAATGAAATGTTCTGTGAAAAACAGCTGCTTTGTATAATGTATATGTCTAACAAATAATTGATGGTAGTAATCTTTTTTAATTTTATTTCAGAAAAAAGAAAAAGTCTTAGTCTCTTCAGATTTTTACCATATACATAACTGGGTTGGAATATTAATACTACTTCTGTCTTTTTAACACATAGACACTTACACTACAATTACCCAGTCACAACTATTGTATATGTGATCTAGCACATAAAAAGCCATGGGAACAAGATTAAATGGTAAGTGTGGTACTGAACTGCCTTTCTGGGGATGGTAGGTGAGGTTTAAGCTTACTTTAGCAGAACATTAGGGATTCCTCATATTTACAATGGAAATAATGGCATAAATAAACTCTTGTAGTCTTAGAGGCAGTCATTGCTATGTATATGTTAATTTTCATAATTAGGCAAACAAAGAATACATACATACACACATGCATACAAACATACATACAGAGACTTTGGAAAACTCAAGTTTCGTTACTTACAACCCATAGTTCCATCAACTTATCTTCTATTTTTTTCATTTTCCCCTCTTTCAGTCCCTCTTTTTTTGTCTTTCTTCATTCCATCCTTTCTAATGCAGACTAAACAGAGGTTTGCTTTTGTTTGTGTATGTATTAATGTGTGTTTTCATAAAAAGAATTTTTCCATAGATGTCTATAGGACCATAAGATTAAGGGAATCCTAGGGGTATGCCCTTGGTAAATTGCTTAAAATACAATATTTGTTTCAGCATCTCAATTGTAGGAAACCGTTTGAACTATTGGATTTAACTGTATCAAATTAATGTCTAGAGTAATGAGAAACAGTATATAATTAAACACTAATACCCTGTATTTGGAGTATCAGCCATAATATACAAAGTGCTTCATAATATTATGGTTATATTATTTATTAAGAGTCTAAACTGATGACTCTCTTCCCCATACCCATTCTCCTACCTGTGGCAAGCACCTGCCAGACTTTTGAGAACCACCCTGGTCTGGTCTTCACTCTTTTCCTACTCTAGCACCTTAGAGCAGAAGGGTTTGGTACTTGAGCTGGTTCTAAAATAACTTGTCCCATTCCACATTGTTGTAGTGAACTGGGAGGGAAATAGGGCAGATAGAGTAACCATATCAACTGAACTGCCCATTGATGGACAGTCTGTTGGTTGTCACTGTATTTAGCTAACACTATCATGCCATTGACCCTCAGTGTGGAAGTTATGAAACGCTGACCCTGTCTGTGACTCCTTTGGAAGATATGGGTGTTCGAGTTGTAAGCCAGCCACTTGACTGTGATTGGGGGGTTCTGCCCATTCATTAAGCTGTGGATGGTTTTTGGTCCCACTTGTTTGAGGATCTTTCTAGAACTGAGGCACATATGCCATTTAGTCCTCAGGGTTCACCCTTGATGTAAACTTAGGAACACAGTTAAATCAAAGTCAATGTCTTATTATGCACATGGAAGTCTTTAAAAAATATTTTAACTTGATGACATTTATGGACTGCTGTAACTTTGCTGAGGTCATTAAAAGATGGCCGTGTGGTGTTAAAGGCAGAAGTATGTATTCTAGCAGGGGTTTCAATTACCCACATAATTTTCAAAGCATGCTTAACAAGTATTATAAAGTATTAAAAGGACTATTAAGTTAAAAGAATTCTATCGCTTAAGAAAATGTGTGTGTGTGTGTGTGTGTGTGTGTGTGTAGAAAGAGAGAAAGGGAGATCTAGAATGAGGGAGTCAGCAAATGGCAAAGAGAAAGAGACAATCAAGGTAACAGTGTTTCACTATAGATTTCCTAGTTAGCTTGAGAATCAGTGTGTGGGCAACAAAATAGAGCTTATTTCAAAGTCAAAGTCAGTAGAGTTCTTGATGAATTATAATGTAAGTGGAAGATGTGGCATGTCAATTTCTGAGATACTAGTAAATGCTTGGAAAAAAACTAAAATGGGAAGAAATGGAGGGGCCCCAGTAGAAAAGGCTTTTGCAAACCCTTTTGAAAGAATCCTTGCATAGGAAGTGGTAAAAGACCCTACTCCCACTTTCCACCCCCATCCCCACCTCCCGCTTTTCATTATCTCACTTAGGAAACAACCAATCAAGGTAGAGAACAGATTGTTGGCTTGTAGCTGCTGTCAGTAGCTGGCTGCAGAATCTAATTAACCACAGAAAAGGACTTTCCCGTTCTTGGTACAGCCTGATTATATTAGTGAAATGAACTCAGCTGAACTTTAGCTTATTATAATAATAAATTTTCCACCTCTGGGTGGAATTTAGATGTCATTTTTTGAACATGTGATGTATGGCCAAGTATGTTGTAGCATGCAGAAGCCTAGAGCATGTGTAGTTAAGAAGCCACCTGCAACCCTTCTTACCTGTCAATCTACCTGTCCTAGCCACTAACCCCTCTCTGGACACAAACCAATATAATGCTGCTACTTCCATTGTTCTAGGAGGCAGGTTTGAACTTACTCTCCTATTCTCCTCAGGTTAATAAAGCCTGTTGCCTTGTTCGATCAATCTTGGTGTGGAAGATAAAGAAGAAAGATGAGAAGCTAAGGAATGAGGATAGAACAGGTACAGACAAACAAATCATGGAGCAGGATAAGGAGTCAGAAGAACCAACAGGGAATGGGATGTTGATTTGTAATACAGATGGCTTTGCAAGTCTGTAGGGAAAATGTTCATTGTACTAGGAAAATGAACTATTAGGAAAAAATAAATAAAACTGACTCTACACTACACACACACATATACACATGCATGTGCATGAATAATCACAGTAAAATTCAACCTAAATATTTACAGCAAAATATTCAAAGTGTAGAAACTATAGTAGAAAATCTTTATGAACACAGGGCAGGGAAGGAGTTTTTTGGCAAGACTCAAAAAGCATAAACCATTAATATATCTGACTACTTTAAAATTAAAATCTTCTGCACAACTGAAGGAAAATGGAATTCTGGCTCATACTGTGGTCCCTTGCATGGGGATAAGATATTTGTTACACATATAAATGAACACAGGAGTTTATATAAAGGCCTCTATGAATCAAATAGAAAGTACAAAAAATATATAACTAGGCAAAATATGTGAAGCAGGAAAAATTTAAATAAGTTTACAAAAGAATGGACAATCTTGTCAGTAATCAGAAGGAACACTTCTTTATTGCTCTCTTTCCTTGAAAGGTTGGACCTTTTCCCCACTCACACTGCCATTATCTGTTAATAGGCAATTCTCCAGAAACTAAATTACTCTACTTTATCCTCCACTAGCATAACTTCACAGTTAGACCCATCATCTAGATTAAGCCTTAAGCCCTATCTGTGCAATTCATCTCTTCAGTTAGCTATACCATTTGGTCTTTGGGATTCATATTGCTCAGCTTCATTCATCAAGTCAATTTTCTACTCTCCAGTAGTCAGAACTAGTCCTGCTACTAGCTTTTTATCTCCCCACCCAAACTTCAGTATCCTTCAGTTCTTCATCTTCAATCACAACATAAAATTTAGCATTAGCAAGCATATTGTTTCCAAGTTTCATACTTGTAGCATGTCAGTACTTCATTCCTTTTCGAGAGTTGAATAGTATTCCATTATATGGATATACCACAGTTTGTTTATCCCTTCATCAGGAGATGGAGAATTTGTTTTTTTTTTCTACCTTTTAGCTCTTGTGAATAATGCTGCTTTGAACATTCATGTACAAGATTTTGTTTGAACACTTATTTTCAATTCTTTTGAGTATCTACTCAGGAGTGGAATAGCAATAGTCTATTCAACTTACTGAGGAATCACTAAAATGTTTTACAGCAGGTGAACTATTTTACATTCCTCCCAGAATTTTACAGGGGTTCCAATTTCCCCACATCCTTGCTAACACTTGATATTTTATATCACATTTTGTTTTAATTATAGCAACCTAGTGGATGTTAAGTGACATCTCATTGTGACTTGCATTTTCCTAATGCGTAATAATATTGAGCATCTTTTCATGTGTTTGTTGGCTATTTGAATATTTTCTTTGGAGAAATGCTTATTTAAGTCATCTGCCCATTTTTGACTGGGTGGACTGTCTTTATGTTGTTGAGTTCTAAGAGTTCTTTATATATTCTGTATACTAGGCCCTAATCAAATACATGATTTGTAAATATTTTCTCCCATAGTTGTATTCTTGTTTGAATCATCAGTCCAGCCTATCTTTATGATCACTGCATACATTTTGCAAGATAACTAACATGTATTCAATAACATGTAAATAAATATATTTTGTAAAATACATTTGTATCTGCTGCTATAAGACTATATAATTTAATGCATAAGAAGAAAACAATAATGTTTTAAAATATATTACCTATGAGCTTTTGTTAACTTTGTTATATAAAGATTTTTTTTTTTAAATAGTGTCACCTTCCTCATAATTCTCCTATTATTCTAACCAGGAACATATAAGGGAAATATAGCTAAAAATATATTTAATATTACTTTCCCCAAAAATGTAGAAAGACATAATCTTATATTCCAAGAATTAGTTGTAAACTAGATATTATTTTCTAGTTTTGAGAAAACTTTAAATCTCATTCTTAGGGAGCAGTATTCTAATGATTACAAAACTGAGACATATGGCTCTTCATTACTCTAAGTAAAGGACAGTCTCTTGGTTATAAAGTCTACAGCAGATGCTTCAGGAGCTTTTTTTATTAGAAATAAAACAGGGGGTAATGTTCAGAAAATGCTCATTATCTTGTTAAAGGGGTATTAAGCCATACTGAACATTCATGAATCAAATATTAAAGTGTATATTTATTAGATAGCTCTAAAAAGGTGCAATATTTAAAATGTGTAATTACTTTCTCATGCCTTACCTATTAAATTAAAATATTCCATAAATTTTAAGGTTCAAAAATACCAGAAAAGCTTTGTTGGCTTTCATTTTGGATTTCTTGGGATCTTATTGATTAATATGCTCTTTTGTGATGCCAATGTACTACAGTATTCAAAGTTGTGTTGATAAGGCAATATAAGTTAATATGCAAATTGTAGATAAAACTGTCTAAAAATAATGGTTAACTTTTAGCTCCCAAGCTTGTCATAGCTGGTAGTGAATGTGTAACACTGAGTTGATTTCTTGAGGCTTGTGTAATATCTAGTGATTGTTGAATTTTCCCTTACTGAGATTTGAAAGATGAGGCATTTAATTGCAAGCTGGGAAACATCTATCTGCCAACATACTGTATGGTAATTCCACTTAGGTTGTAATAACTGAATATCTGGGAGAAACTCACCCACACTGCCCAACATCCACAGTAAGGCTAAAGAAAGGAACCAGTTTCATTTTTAAACAGTAAGTTGTGAAATGTACCACATATTTACAAGTCAGGTCTTTTATAAAAATTCTAAGGCCAAGAATCAAACCTCATATGCAATAGTTTCTGGCATGTGTGAGCTCTTAGAGCATATTTCCAAAATTGGTTACATATTACAATTTAAACTCCTGTTCATTGCACTTTTTGACAGAGAAAGTTGCTACCGGTTTCCATTCTCTCTGTTTTGTTAACATAGTCTATTTTTTAGATTTCTTAAATCTTCTGCATATTGCAATCATCTAATAACTATTGCTTAAAATGCTAGTCCCAAGTCCTGTGTCAGTCAGAATCATCTGATATCTTAAGAATCTCTATGTATCCTGAATGATTGTTATAGATACAATAAAACTTGACAATTATTGCTTTAGAATTCATTGTTATTCAGCAGTGAAGATGTAGGTGATGATCATGCTTAATTTTCTCAAGTCTTTTTTTATATTTAAAGGGTGTTATTTTCAATAGCTTTACAAATTCCAATTATTCATAGATTCTTTTCACATTTGAAGTGCCCCACTTCTACCTTACAGGGATAACAGTTCAAGAGATGTGAGCTTCTTTATATCCAATAAGATTTTTAACTTGTTCAAAATCAGCCGGGCATAGAAAGCTCATTAATAAAGATTGTGGGATAGATAAGCTGAAGAAATGGCTTTCTGAGAGTGAGAGAGAAAAAAAAAAAGATAACCTGCCACTCTGCATTTTCTAGAGATTACAGAAAATGGGATTTAGATAGCTATGATTTCTTCTAAAGTTCAGGAATTCAGGACTTTCAATTTAGCTATGATTCAAATCAATGCACAATATTGATAGGGCTAATATACAAAATGCATCATGGCATAGATTTTTGGACTACTTTGGTTAACCCAGAAAAACGATATAAGAAGTAACCTATAAAGCTTGACATTAATTCCAGAACAGCTACAATGGCTAAAAGCATTGCTCCTCGTACATTGGAATGCCACCTTGCAGTTATTTAAATGCTGATATACATTTCTAGTAATAAGAGCTCATGAAGAAAATATTTAAAGAAAACCTCTTCACAAATTGTAGTAAGCACTTTACATGTATATATGTCAGGTATTTTGAAATAATCTTTGCACTAAAAATTCAAACGTCACATTCTTAAATTGTTCCTCTCAGTGGTAAATCTTGTGGATTTTATGATATTTTTTTCTTCTCGGTTTCTAAGGTAAGATATATGTACCTGAAACTGTAATATTAATTATTGCATCTACAAAATTCATGCTTACAGTATTAATCTTTTCTAAGTCAACCCCACTATCAAACATTTTAATATATTTATTCTTGGATGAAGTATGATATTTAATTGAAGAAAATCTAATTGCAAAAGGAAAATAAGTAGACTATGTCATAGTAATCTTCAAATTTAGACAGCAAAAGTACAAACCCAGGAAACTATTTCAGTAATATATGTATGCTATTGTTGGCCTTTGCATGTTATTGGTTTCTCAGTTATAGATCAAGGAAATGTTTCCACTTTGTTCTAAAGATTCATTCAAATCAGAGTTCATAGGTATTTATTGAAGTTCACTTTGTAATTGTAGCATATGCCTCAATTTATAGCACTTGAATCTCAGAATAGAATGGCAGTAATGTAGCAATGTAACAGTCTAGTAGTAATTTCAATGCTTTTGTGACTTTAGTGATATATATATTTAAATATATATAAATATATATATCTCCATCTGTACATATATGGATATATATACTTTACAATATATACCATTATTCTGGAGCCAAAGAGCCAGAGGTTCAAGATATGGCTCCAATTTACTATGTCTATGTGACTAAGACCAAGTTACTTGATTTTTTTGAGCTTCCGTTAATTTATCAGTAAAATAGATAACAATAGCACCATAATTCTATGATTGTTATATGGAATATGTCAGTTGATTCATGTAAAATGCTTCTGATAGTAATAAGTTCTCAGTAAGTGTTGGTTGTTATTTTCATTATTACTTTGTTGAAGTTCTTTACCTGAAACATCCCCTGAATGTTTGCGAAGAGCCTGCTACAGCATGGTGGCTGAATGAGAGTTGGGCTGTGTGATCCTGGATCTGTTCTCTTAGGGATACGATTAACAACAAAAAATAATCAAAAAGAAATTATAAGGATCACTTTATCAGCTGAAGGCTTTGAAGGTAGGGTTCCATCTTTAGTTACCCTTGCACCCCTAATTCTTAGCATAATTCTTGATAACTAATCTTTCCTGCATAAATGTCTGTTCAGTGACAATCATGTTATGGGTATTTGTATAATGTAAAGAATACCCTAGGTTGTTTAGAAGGGAAGGGCTCATGGTATTAATCTTAGAGGCTCTGCAGCCAAATCTAAGAGACAGCAATACAAAATGGAGCCAGGTCCAATGCTTTTTCAGAGAAAAAGTGAAAAACCAAGGGGACCATAGGGGCAGACTCATTGTGACTTTGGGCAGTGAAGAGTTGTTTCTATTATAGACTATCCTTACAGTTTTGTGATGGGAAGCATGTGAGTTGTCATAGAATTGGCAACTATAGCACCTGGAATCATGTCACTTTTGAAATAGGCTTGTCAGGAAATAGGATTTGGAAAGGCAGGAAGCTAGGGCAAAGGCCAAAAAACCACTCTGGGAGGTAGATATATCCATTCTAGGTTTCTCAGACTTAAAAGGAAAACAACAATGCAGTTTTGTGTTCCCAAAGTCAATTTCTGGCCTGAATCATCTTGTTTTGTTCATACTATGTTGTTAACTTTTTTTAACCTTGTAGAAAGTGTGGCTGTTTTAAGTGAATGACTGAGTTTTCTGAGAGAAGAAAAATAACTAGTTATTAGGCATTCGATATATCATAGACAAAAAGATGAGTGATTCCTCAAGAGATTGCTTAGTTTAATCATAATAACAATTCTGTGAGTTAATTTCCTTGCTTTTTTAAAAAAATTTTTATTTATATTATTATCATTTCTTTGTTTAGTAACAAATGAAGAAATACAAGATTACATAATTTGCCAGACATAGACCATCTCTGATGATTAAGATTTGGCATATATATTTTTGAGTGAACAAATGAATGAATGAGCACTAAAACCAATGTTTTCTTTTTTTCATATAGCTTAGCTCTAGAGGAAGCCATCACATATTACTTTAATAAAGTGTGTTTTGTTTTTTGGGTTTTTGTTTTTGGTCTGATTGAATTGGATTAAATTAGGTTTAGTGCCTTTATCACCTGGATTCTCTAAAATTTTAGAAACTTGGAAGAACTTACTGGCATGCAAGAGAAAAAAAATTAATTCTTTGGGAAGATATCTATAGTACACATAGAGGGTTAGGATTTAAGGATGTGGAATTAATGCGTTAAGTAATTTAATTTAGAATTGATTGAATAGAAGCCTTTTGTTGAGAACGATATGCTACATTCAAGGCAAAGTCTGTAAATCTTCATTTTACAGGTAACATGCTGCAAATGAGGAATATTAAAAGGACAAAGTTAGAGATTTCTTTTCCTTTCAGAGTTAAACTAAAATTTACTTAAACA